>JAAEAF010008537.1:0-22004 GCA_011037195.1 Triatoma infestans
GGCATTCTCTCAAGATAGTGTGAACTAGAAATGCAACTAGAACACTTGATTCAGGAATCTCATCTTAAATTCAGTGCCAGTTATAGAGTTTAGCATTTATTCTAGATAAACAATTGATTTAATAAGCATATAGTTGTGATATTGTATAGTATTTAAATTCTTTTAGAAATTAATATATTTATTTTAAAAACAGTGGTGATCTCTTGATTATGTCCTTAATACTTCTATCTCTATCTTAAACATACACACAAGCCCTTTACAAAACCGCTCACGCCACAATCTACTACTACTACTACTACTACAACACATCACACATCAATTACAGTTCAATTTTTCGTGTTTCTCCACTCTTCGGATCCTATGAATCTTTAATGATTCGGATCCTATTACATTAAGCATCTTGCAGTTTTTCAGAGAATCAGTAAATAGTTTTTTGAAAATAGCAAATTTAAAGAAAATAAGTTAACCGCAAATATGAGTGAGTCTACCGAGTAAGTTTCATCATGATTTACTCGAAAACTTCTCCAACGATTTTCTTTAAACGTGACATACAAACTGCACAGAAATAAAGGAGTTACCAACAGTAACTTAGCATAAATGATTTTAGGGAGTTATGAGTGAGGGCTTTCTTTAAAAAGTGCTATTTTAATGGAATATAAGGTTCCAGACGAATGGAAAAATTAAGTGAGTAAATTGAGATAGGATTCTCAACAGAGACAGCCAGGGATATGGCGGGGGATTTTAGATAAGCTGATTTGGAATTGATTAAGGTTATTATCTCAATAGAAATTCCGTATTTCGCGTGCACACACATACACATTACAATATGAGGAAGGAAATGGTACAAAAATCTTTTATTAGATCAGTGATATCAAAACCAGTAACTCTGTGTAGAGGAATAGTAAAGGTTGTTGACGTAAGGAAGTTTAAATCGTACAGAGTTCTATGTCCAGTTTACTCGTTTAAAAACAATAACAACATAGCGTACATGGTTAGCAATTGGGATGATATCCCATTTAGGCAGTTTGGCAGAATCGTTTTCCGTATTCACTTTGATTGTTGCCCTTAATTAGGCAGGACTCAATAGAAGGCAGCTGCGTTTGAATAATACAACAGGAAGCAATGATTAGTTATGTGGGTGCTGGGAATGTAAATTTGCTTTTGAGTTAACATGAATTTAGCAAAGTTTCTTTGCTTTGCTTAACCCTATAAACAATTAAAATAGTTGCTGGGAAAGTCTGCTGCTAATATTAAATAAAGCTGGAGACTCAGAATACTATTTCGGGTAAAAAAAACTACATCTTCTTGGATTTGGATCGTTAGGATAGAATGAGGTGCCGTCAAAGATCTGGACAACTCTATCTGTCAGATAACATTTAAGAAGTAAATAATAGGTACATAAAATTCCCTTGAGTATGGTGGCCGTAAACGTTCCTGTCAAACCCTAATCTTAAGCCAAAAAGCCCTCTGGACAACAAGTCTGAATCAAGGATGGAGGTCTCATTGGTGTCTATTATGTGACGAATCTGTTGAATGGGAGAGTTCAGGGTTCTGAGCAAACTGGTATATGAATGGTTTATCAAAAGGATAGTTAATTGAGACTTTTGCAAAGATTTCTCCAAAAATTGAAAAAGAAGGCTATTGTGGCGAAAAAGGATGAAGAGGCAGCTCAGATTAGACTTTTAAGTCAAATTCGTTAACAATGATACTGACAAAATGTGTCTTCATCCAAATGATTAGATTGGATTGGATTATCGTCTAAGAGACGTTAATTTAATCTTAATTACACTCTCAAGCAATCGGAAAACTAGATGTGAGGAGGAGACAGAATTAGAGAGAATGGATTTTAGAGAAACAAACTAGAATATATGTAGAACACTGTATAAGAAAGTAAAGAAACGCAAAAACTGTAAGGACTTTACAAGTATATAAAAGTTAGGTAGCGTGATATATATAAAGAGACAGACTGGCTGAGTGATGAAAAGGTAGTAGGTTGCTGGCAGGTTGTTAACCTGTCGTAAACTGTTATAAAACTGTCCTCTGTAGGCTAGCTCGGCTGTATGTATATATATTATATATATATATATATATATATATATATATATAGAGAGAGAGAGAGAGAGAGGAGAGAGAGTCTCCAAAGCTATTGGCCTAGATAGCGAGTAACTAATTGATTCATTTTTGTGTTTCTCCACTCTTCGGATCCTATGAATCTATAATGATTCGGATCCCATTACACTATTTACATTTCCAATTTTGATCATTTACCTTTAAATTTTGCTAATAATGTCATAAGAGTTGGCAAATACTCATTTCTATAAAAAGTATTAACAAAATTGGCAGGTTTATTATTTTTTTTATTTGCAGTATTATTATTAAGAAATAAGAGATATTTTTATTAAAAAAAAAATCTACCTTCTTTTATAATGAACAGCTGGAAAAATAAGACAAAAGATGCCTGTCAAAATAAGGTGTCAGAAGACAAAGTTAAACTGAGAGAAAGAATTTAGATAAACTTCAATTGAACAGAATAAAAAAAACTCATTATCAATTTATAGCCCAAGTAAAATGAGAAAGTACTAATATAAATTGGAAAAAAGGAAAATACGGACGTTTTCACTTGAAAGTAAACAATGAAATTAATTTAATCAAGAGGTAAATAGAAAACTGGTATTATAAAAGGAAATGGTTTTCCACCACTAAGAATCTAATGAGACGTTAATATAAACCTTAATTCAATTACACTCTAAAGCAATCGAGGAAAAAAGTGCTCTTAACTATTATTTTCAACTAATACAATGAAAATCTGTAAGCGACTTTCTCTTACTCCTTGTTAATAAAATTACATATAAAATGACATTTTCATTAAACTACAAATTTTGCTCATTTCTCCCAACATAGAGAAGTGGCGTGGGTGGACAAGTAATCAATCAACCAATCCAAAAAGATAAGGAAGTAAAGACCGCGGCAATAACAGGTATAATCGATGTGAGATGGAAAGAGAGTTAGAGAGAATGGATTTTAGAGAAATAAACTAGAATATATATGCTGAACGCTGTATAATTTAATAGAACACACAAACTGCAAGGATTTTACAGAAAAAAATCTGGTGTGAAACACTCACACAACTTTCTCTTATTCCAGTTCTCAAAATTATAATTGACAAATTTTTTTACTTTGTGTACCAAATTTAATGAAATTCGTCGAAAACTGAAAAAACTGATCAGTAAAAGCGCACTTCACGGTTAACTAATTTCCTTCAAACTAGGAATTTTGGCCATTCATTTATTTCTAATTAATTTTGTTTGGATGATAGAATTGTATAATCAATTATGATAGCACTTTACAGAAACACATAACCCCACCCCGCCCCTAAAAGTGCCTTCAAATGAATTTTCCTAGAGAAATATTTTAAATAAAAGTTGTAGATCTTTGTATGTTTAGTTTATATACGAAGTTTCAACAAAATCGTCTGAGCTATTTTTGAGAAAATTGCGAAAAAGTGAAAAAAATCATTTATTAAAGTGGTAAAGTAAACGCACTTCCGGTCATCCGATTTTTTTTAAACTCGGAATTCCAACAACATATTTAATTCTAATTAACATTATTTAGATGATAGAATTGTTTAATAAACTAAAATAGCACTTTAGATGAAAACCTAACCCCATTCCTCCCCATAACTGCCCTTAAATGAATTTTCCCAGAGAAACATTTCAAATAGAAGTTGTAGCTGTTTGTATGTGTAGTTGGTATTCCAAGTTTGAAGAAAATCGTTAGAGCCATTTTTGAGAAAACCGCAAAAACGTAAAAAAAAAACAGTAAGTGGTACTTCCGGTTGAGGAATTTTGATAGATGACCCACTGTCGGATCCCATGGTGATAACTAAACGGAATACCAAGTTTGAACTTTCTAGGATTTTTCGTTTTTGAGCTAAGCTGTTCACATACATACATACACACACACACACACCATTTGCTAAAAACCACTTTTTTGGACTCAAGGGACCTCAACTCAAAACGGATATTTCCGGTGAAAACTCAATATCGAAAATTTGACACGATTACAAAACTTCCTCTTACTAGGAGTAAGAGAAAGTAAAATAGAAGTTAGGCAGCGAAAGAAATATAAAGAGACAGACTGGCTGAGTAACAAGAAGGTTGCTGACTGGATGTTCTGTTGTAAATTGTCGTAAAACTGTCCTGAACTATTCAGCTGCCACACTATTGATATAAATCGAATTCTCCCTTTCTAGTCAGGCCTAGGTGGGGAGTAGCTAACTTTTGATTCATTTAATGTGTGCTTCTCCGCTTTTCAGATTCAATAAATCTTTAATGATTTAGATCCCATTATACAGTCAACCAATCCCATTTATTTTACAAATATTTTAAATATAACAAATGTCGCAAAACTGTTTAAAATATATATATATATTTTTTTAATATTTAAATAAAGATGATAGGTTTATATCTGTTCAGTTAGCATTCCAAGTTTGAAGGAAATCATTGTAGTCGTTTTCCAGATAATTACAAAAAAACAAACTCCAAAATGGATTCTGTAAAGCGGCAATTCTTGTTAGCCGATTTTCTAATGTTTCTAATTTATATTAATATTATCTAAGTACTAGAACCAATACATTTGAATTGAAGTAATACGTTAGAGGTAAGATTAGCGTTACTGTTCCCCCAATAACCCCACCAAAAAAATCAATTTTCCCGGGAAAATTTTTCAAATTAAAGTGATAGTTATTGATGTCTGTAGATAAAATACGAACTTTAGAGAAAAATCACATAAAATTATACAAATCATTCTGTATAGTGATACTTTACCAAACCGATTTTGACCCAAAACCTAATTATAAGGTCTCCTGATAAAGCATAAACGAAAAAAAACAAGTTTGAAGTTTCTTCAATTTTACGTTTTCAATTTTTTTTTTCTAGTTATGCTGACCACGCACACCAACCTCAGCTAGAAACTAATTTCTATAAACCACTTTTTCGAATACAGGGAATCCGCAAAATGTGGAAACTGAAAACTTTTTAAATCGAAAATATGACAATTATTATTAATTATTATAATGGGTGCTTATCGGCATGGGGCCTAAGCCAATTTGGCTTTTATTCCCCCCCCAATTAATCCCAGTAGTTTGCAGATCTGTCTCTACCAATATCCAAAAATGTCCTTTGCCTCAAAACCTACCAGGCTTTCCCATGAGACTCTCCGAAAAATCGGAAACCTAGTACCAGCGAAACGGGGAGCTCTGGCATAAATAGTGATACACCGTTTCTCTAACTCCATCATCACAATTCTGACATATGGGACTAGACGTCCTTCCTATTTTATGTAAATGACTAGCCACCCATGTGTGTCCAGTCACTCACTATATCTACTAATGTCCTCCAATCTTATCCTGCTCAGGGTCAGGAGGTAATCCGAAACCCGCCTGCTAAGTCCCTTTGACAAATCTTTTGGCCTGGAGGCAAACACCCTTGCGTGTCCTCCGAATGTTTCTCCAAAACTCTCGTTTCCCAAAGTCTAATCTAACTATCGCAGAACCGCTTACTGACCGCAGAACCGCTTACCAGCAAGGGCTGGTTCAGGTCCACAAATAAGGAGGATTCCACCCTATACACTTTTTACATTACAATCTTCCTCTTACAGAATAATAGAAAGTAAAAAAAATCTTCAGAGACATTTTCCGTGGTAGCCTGCTTTATTTTGTGGTCATCGACCGGTTTCGGGCGTTCGCCCATCTTCAGGATGCGTTCTTCAGACAGTGTGCCAACACAGACTTGCACGAGCAACTCAGCTTTCACCCTTGTGTGAAAGTGAAGAGTGTGAAAGCTGAGTTTGCTCTGTGCAAGTCTGTGTTGTCACACTGTCTGAAAAACGCATCCTGAAGATGGGCGAACGCCCGAAACCGGTCGGATGACCACAAAATAAAGCAGGCTACACGGAAAATGTCTCTGATGCTTTCCAGCTCTGCGGAACCAACCACCAGAATAAAAAAAATCTATTGTGCAACACACGCGACTGCACTTTACAGAATCATAATTTACACATTTTTTTTTAAACTTACAATTTTTACAAAATGTTTACTAGTCTTCAATTTTTTATCAAAGGGAGAATCCAAACTTAATAAAAACGACTCTTTTCAGGAAAACATAACCTCCCCTCTCCACCAAAACTTCTTTAAATGAACCTTGTCGGAAAAAAGTTGCAAACAAATGTGATAGGGTAAGATGAAATCCGTCGATGTTATTATGGAGAGAAAATTCGAAAAACTATTCAGTAAAAACGCACTTCCGGTTCTATCGATTTTTTTCTACTACCCAGGAATTTTGATAATATATTTAATTCTAGTTAATATTATATAATGATATAATTGTATAATAATAAATTAAAATACCACTTTAGGGGAAAACATAACCAAACCCTTCAGCCAAAAATCGGCTTAAATGAATTTTCCTGAAGAAATGTTTTAAAGAAAAGTTGCAGCTCTTTTTGTAAGTATAGTTTATTTACTATGTTTAAATCGCAAAAAAAAACCTGAAAAATCTATTCTTTAAAGTGGTATTTCCGGTAGAGGAATTTTGACATATAACGTACTGTCAGATCCCATGGTGATACCTAAACTGAATATCAAGTTTGAACTTTCAGCGATTTTCTAAAAAAAAACAAAAAAAAAAAACAATTTTACGTATTCAAGGGACCTCAAAACGTGAATTTCCTGTGAAAACTTGATATAGAAAATTTAATAAGATCGCAATACTTCCTCTTACAACAGTAAGAGAAGGTAATCATACCATTATAAGACACAGCAACAATGGTACCACTACAATTCCGTACACTATTTATAAAAAACTTAATTTCAATTACTTTTCAATACACGTTACCTGTAGTACAAAACCAATATTTAATTTCTAATTAGAATTCTTAATCATTCTTTTTCGTTATTATATCTGTGCACACATGTTAATATAAACTCTTGCATATAAATAATAAACAATCAGTTTGGTGCGTGACAGCAACTTAAAATTGAAGTCAATTACTAAAAGAACTTGACAACAATACTCTGAGAATAGAGATGAGAATCTAAAACCGGTCAGAACCATCAAAATGAAACATAGTGTGACGGATAATATTGTAGTGGAATCGTTTATTGTGATTCCTATAGTATGTAGTAGATGTGTTGAAGAGGGCGGAAGTTAGTTTAGAGATTTTTGGAAGTTAGAGGTCGAATTATTAACACTGAAGTTATAAAAATAGACTGTAATTGTACAATAATTTAAACGTGAGTAACGGTAACTATTCACAAGAAATACTTAGAAATAAATAGGAGATAAATAACTAATAATTTAGGATGATTAAAATAAATAAAATAAGATGCACAACTAAGGAAAGAAGTCTAAATAAAACCTGTATAGGGATGCGGAACTGCTGCTCGTATATGATAATCTACTGACGTACTCGTGTATAATCCTCCCCTCTTCCAATGGGACGAAGTTTATATATTAGTGTTAGCAACACTCACACCAAGACATCTGTCCTAGTGTGCGACCTTGGTTAGTACGGTGACCAGCGATTTAGGTCAGTGGGCAGCTTATCGGTGCTTGCTTTGATGTAAGTATTGACCCTTGGTTTTGTTTGTTTGGCCGCGGCCTTGTCTTGAAGACAGCAGCCGGCTAGGCCACTAGTTATAAATTATTCTTTCTTTTTGTTATGTGTTGTGAAGGTTTAACATTGCTATGACCTTGCCATGTCATTACAATATCCAGCAGCACTGCGGACCCAACCACATATTCAATGATTGGTTTATTATTTGTAACTAATTTTATGTTTAAGTAAATATATGAATGTCGAAAATATTCAGAAAAACTAATCTAAGAAATTAAAATCACTTTACCGTTAACGAATTTCCACCGCAAACTTCATGGTGAACCCACATTCCTACCTAACTATTCACACCTTTAAGAGATTGTACAAAATATAAACATTAAGGATTTTTTTTATACTTGAGCTATTTTATTCACACACAAAACCCACACATATCATTATCTAAAAACTGTATGGGCTTTCCAAATGGACTTATTAACTCCTCAAATTCACAATTTCCTTCAAACTTGGAATTTGCAGAAAATATTTAACTATCTTTAATATTACATAGATTTTTCCCAGATTAAAGAGAAGGTTTTCTTCAAAGGCTGAGCCCTTAATTCTGAATGGTCGGCATTAGCTTCAAAAAACATGGTGCTTCGCTCTCATAAATATCAGCTATTTAATTCAGTATACGACGGGGATTGGGGAATTGCTCAGCATAGATTTGGGGATTCCTGCAGTAAGAGACCCAAAACTTACATGGGTGTTGATGGAAGTTTTCAATTTAAATTTACACTTCAATTAAATGTCCGAAAGTATTGGCTCTTCCTACACATCGACTTTTCAAGTTATAGGAAGGAAGTCATCAATCATAAAACTTCTGGTTTTTGAAATGCGATTGTTTTGGCTAAGAAAGAAATATAATTGCAAACTGGAATTCTCTGCTAGTAATTTATTGCAATATCAACTTTGCTAGAGTGCGAAGCAGACATGCCAGCCAATCTTAACGATTCTTGTTTTATAAAGACCTAAAGCTTGTAAGAGTTAGACCTAAAGCTTAGGATTTTTTCGTTTGATGCTGAATTAGCCTTTTGATGTCATGCCACTTAATTAATGATGATTTTGCACTGGATATTCAAAATGAGACAGGAATTTAGTCCATGAGCTGGAGCGAGAGACAGAACGATGAAAACTGTGCATGCTGCAAAGCAAGAGGAGGATATTGTGCATTTTCTTGCAGCATTTCCTGTATAAGCGGAGTTTTGCTTGCTTCACACCTAGATAGATGTGAATTCTTTTCCACTGCCAACTCTAAACTGCTTATTTAATTCAACAAAATAGCAAAGGGCTGATTAAATATGTCCGCTCTGTTTGGTTGCCAGCAGATATGAGCAGGTCCGATGGTTCAATTTAATTTATTAGATAATTTAATTTTAATAAATATTCAATTATACGGGATGGAATCTTTTCACTTCCATAACAATAATAAAAAATCTTGTTCTGTTTCTCCTCCTCCGACATTTTCTCTAACTTTCTCTGTATCATTATCAAGAGAGAAAATTTTAATTTATTAGCAAGTTGGATTTTTATTTCTTTTAATTTTGGAATGAAGTATACAGTTATTATTATTCATAGGTAATAAAAAAAATTAAAAAAACACTGAAAAGGCAGCCAATTAAATTAACAACTCTTCTAACCTCCTCCAATTTCTTCGGAAAAATCATTCAATTAAAGATGAGAAAAAAAGAAAGAAATGATTTACTTAAATCGAAAGTTTTGTATGTGTAGTCACTATTTGTGATACACAAAGGAAGTAATAATTTCAATCTGGTATTTTATCCGTTGTAGCATGCATATTCCTTTTGTTCCTAACCGGTTTCAGATTTTCATCCATCGTCAGAACAAATTCACCAAGTTCGTGTAGGTAGAGAGTTCACTTCAACACAATATTTCTGTTACACTCACACTTGTTGGTTTATTGGTTGTATATATATATATATGCAAGAGATTATAAGGTTATGTTACTATGTGTAATGACAAAATTTTTGATGTGCAATGTTTAATGACAAAATGGAATTATTATAAATTATGATTATACATTAGAAAATAGTGTATAATAAATAGCATGTTTTGAAGGATACTTTATAACAAAACTTTAATAGTGGTGTTAAGTATGCTCAGTGTTTTATCAAGTGATTTTTATTAGGGATAAGAAATTTCAGGAGTATACTGCTGATAAGAATATATAAAGAATATATAATAATATATTTTCTCTCTCTCTCTCTCTATATATATATATATAAAATAAAGAATATATAGTAACGTTTTTCTGAACTAGCTACTGCAACTAGTTGCTAAGTGGGTTCGGTTTAGATAAAACACACTAAACTTCTAACAACACCAATTTATTGTTCAACACAATAAATTACAAATAAATCACTTAAACGTACTGTATAAACCAACAAAAGTTCTCCCAGTTCACTTTTTATTCACTTTTAACAAGCGCGCACACCATTTGCAACAAGACTAACTCACTCGAGCTGTTCTTCTCCTATTTATATCACTGGAGAAGGTTTTGGAAGGTTCTAGATTCTTCAAGGCAGCGGAAGACTGCTATAGAGGAATGCAGAAGCACTCACAGCTTCTCAGCGGCCAAAGGAGAACTTGAGGTGCCTGCTTCTTCCCCTAGATGGCACCAGTGGCTGGGTTACAATAAATATACAAGATCATTTAACACACACACATACATACTAACATAACCTCATAACCTTCCGCACATATATACAACCAATAAGTGTGAGTAATAGAAACATTACGTTGAAATGAACTCTCTACACGATCTTAGTGAATTTGTTCTGACGATGGATGAAAAATCCGAAACCGGTCAGTAACAAAAGGAATATTCATACTATGACCGATAAAATACCAGATATTATGCAACACTGCGGACCCACCCACATATTCAATAATTTCGATATTTGCCCTTGTTTTTGTTTATAGTCCTGAATTTTATGGGGAAACATTTGGGCTGGAAGAGGTGATACATGAAGGAAGATCACTTCACAATGTCATATTAATGCAAAAATACAGTCCATGGTAATGGTGGTAGTTAATAATAAATTGACGTTTTATAAATAAACACCTTTTTTAGTTTTGAAAATCTGTCACAAATATTCATACTTAGTTATGGTATCAAGCGGAAGTAAATTTTATTCATAACTATTATTTATATTTACAATGGAATGCTAAAAAGAAATGGAAAAACATAAAATTTAGCCCTATTTTTACCACTTCAACCCGATTTAATAAGAAAAATGGCCCAAAAATCTAATAATAAATTCTACTTCGAGTGCTGTCCGTAAAGTTGATGGTAATTCATTTAGTATTTCTTAGTGTGATGTGTTCCCTCCTCTTGGTTATACATATAGTTGTTGTACATAGTTGAGATTTATTTCTTACATTGATCCATCTTACTTAACATTTTTTTTTTACACATTTCTCTGCACATCTTTCTTCTTAACGCAATCTAGCATGAATAATGCAGTAGAAAACCATGAAATGCCATCTCTGCCATCAAATTGCGCTTGTTTACACTTCATCTAGTCATATATATATCTTTACTGTTTAAGGAATGTACTTGTATTAATTTATCTTATTTTTTCTTACTACTGCTAAGAGAAAGATTTTATTTGAAGTTTGAAAAAAATCCGTTGAAACAGTTTGCGAAAATTACAACAAACAAAAGAAATATTCGGTAAAAAAGGAAAATTAATGGTAATAACTTCCTTTCTTTTTTATACTACTTTATAATATTGTAATATTTACTACTTTGTATTTAGTGTTTGTAACGTTTTTTAGAAGGTAACTAGAGTTCACAAAACTATGAGCATCCCTAGTTTATACTCTGTAACATTGCGACTAACGTATTTTACAAGCAATGCCCTTAGTATTTCTATCCCACTTCCTATCGGCTTATAAAATGGTTATGTTACAAAAAAAAAACGCCTGGGATTTAGCGTTTAACTTTCTCCTGTACATTCCTACTCATTCTCTCTATCTAACAACAATGTTAAAGGTAGAAGTAGTAACGTTTATTTTTTTGGAGGGGTTCAGGCTGATCTAAACTAGTACCGCCCCATATCACCTGGCCTAATCGAAAATCGATAGAAAACTGCATAGGCTTCTCTCTTCAATATTGCCTCCATTATACTGGTTTAAAAAAAAAAAAATTCCATTCCTATTTTAAGCTACAACATAATTACATAGACTTGTTTCCAATTTTGGAAATGTTAAATGCACATATACATTACAATGGTTAAGCTTTGATGAAATATCCTGATCGAAACTTTGTATTAAGTTTAGTAATATGAATAAATAAAAACAATTTGGTTTTGAAATACACATACGGTTTTCTCTATTTAATACGCGTTTATTAAATTTATACTTGACAAATTTTAAAATGGTATTCAAATCGTCCGGCCTTAAAATTACAATGAGATTTTTATACGGCAATGGCCAGAGGAGTTTTTAAAGAAAAAAGAATTCTTCGTTGCTGTGCGTTTCGTGTACCATTGGTGCCTATAATGGGTATGAGAAGGAGAGAATTGGGTTTGTGTGATAAATAAACTGGAAATAATGGGGAGTACTGAATAATCAAGAAGGGATACAAACTGCCAGAACTTTACACGAATATAGAAATTGGTAGTGAGAGATTTAGAGTGAGTGAAGAAAAGGGTAGTAGATGGTTGCTGACGCGTTGTAACTGCCCTATAAACTGTTCTTAAAGACTGTCCCTCTGTAGGGCTAGCTCAGCTGTGTATGTACCGAATCTCCCACTCCTATTCTGGCCTAAGTAGCGAGTGAGACTCTCCATTTTTGTGTCTCAATCTCTCTCTGCTTTAGATCCCTCTCTTCGGATCCTATTACACTACCATTCTTCAGGAGGTCTGCAATATTTATTGGAGAGGTACATTATTGTACTACTGTAATGAAGAAAAAGTGCATAGATAGTTGAATTTATTATTAGTTAATAAAATACTGGTAAAAATGACTATCCTATTCATCTAATTCTCAAAACCATCCAAAACTACACGAACAAACCTCCAACGCATAACCCTCAAAATATTACCTAACACGATAGAATCAATTACAGTCAATACGTCCGATAGAATCAATAACATCCTCAAAAACATTATCCCTAACGTTCGAACTGACTTCACCCCCAACTAACAAACTAAATAAATTCTTCTCAAAAATTAAAAACCCTATTGAAAAACCCAACAAAACACAGACGGTATACAAACTTCAATGTATTACACCTAACTAACTACATATGCAACGCTTGCTATATAGGTGAATCCAAATAGTTTTTACAAAAAAAAGACTCGGACAACATTATTAACAAACAAATTGACACCACAGCTCTCTCGAAAAAGTTCTGACTTTTAATCAAGCCATCGATTTTAATAACCCTTCCATTTTAACCACTTATCCCAACCATTCAAAAACGTCTTCTATCCAAACCCTTACAAATTCACCTCTATCCCGAACTCTATCAGTTTTAAAAAAAAAGGACAAAAAAAAAACATAATTTCAATTTATCATAATATTTTTCCTAACGCTAAATAAAAACACTCACCTATAATTTGTTCTTCCAAATTTGAAATTGCCACGCTTCACTATAAACATTTTACTTATCCCTCCCACCTTTTAACAGTTTTTTTAAACGTTTAAAAAAACTCTTTCTTCATTTCAATCTCAACGTTCCCACAACGTACACACTCCTCTCCCACTCTAGAGGTATATTTATCTTTTTTTATTTTCTCTTACTCTTAGTAAGAGCAAGTATTGTAATCGTGTCAAATTTTCGATATTGAGTTTTCACCGGAAATAGCCGTTTTGAGGTCCCCTGAGTCCAGAGAAGTGGTTTTTAGCAAATGGTCTCTGTGTCTGTGTGTGTGTGTGTGTGTGTGTGTGTGTGTGTGCCTCTTTGTGTGTGTGTGTCTCTGTGTGTGTGTGTGTCTGTGTGTGTGTTTGTGCTGAAACTTGTGTGTCTGTGTGTGTATGTGCTGAAACTTGATATTCCGTATAGGTATCACCATGCGATCTGACTGTGCGTTATCTGTCAAAATTCCTCAACCGGAAATACCACTTTACTAGTTGGTTTTTTTTACTTTTTTGCGTTTTTTCTCAAAAATGGCTCCAACAATTTTCTTTAAACTTGATACATCAACTACATATACAAGGTGCTACAACTTTTATTTGAAACATTTCTCTGGGAAAATTCATTTAAGGGCACTTTTGGGGGAGAGGTGGGGTTAGGTTAACCTCTAAAGTGCTATTTCAGTTTATTACATAATTCGGTCATTTAAATAATGTTAATTAAAATTAAATATGTTGTTGAAATTCCGAGTTTGAGAAAAATCGGATAACCGGAAGTGCTTTTGTTTTAACATTTTACTAAATGATTTTTTCACTTTTTCCTAATTTTCTCAAAAATGGCCCTGACGATTTTCTTGAAACTATACATATAAACTAAACATTCAAAGATCTACAACTTTTATATAAAACATTTCTCTGGAAAAATTCATTTAAGGGCACTTTTAGGAGAGGGGTAGGGTTACATCTTCCTCTAAAGTGGTATCATACTTGATTATACAACTCTATCATCCAAATGAAATTAATTAGAAATAAATAGATGGCCAAAATTCCGAGTTTGAAGGAAATCAATAAACCGGAAGTGCGCTTTTACTGAATAGCTTTTTCAGTTTTCGACAAATTTTATTAAATTTGGTGCACAAACTATAAAATTTGTCAATTATAATTTTGAGAACTGGAGTAAGAGAAAGTTGTGTGAGTGTTTCACACCAGATTTTTTTTTATTTTCTCTTATTGTTAATATCATTTCATTTCATTAAACTGTCACTTGTATGTTGTAATTTCTTGTTTTAATATCTTATGCTCAATCTGTTTTGCTAATATTTCTTTAATTTAAATTTTGTGTGTATTTGTTATAAATCTATGCACTTTTTTCTTCATTACAATACTGTTCAATAATGTACCTTTTCTCCAATAAATTTTGCAGAGCTCTTGCACTAATGGTACACGAAACGTGGAGCAACAAAGAATTATTTGTTTCTTTAAAAATTCCTCTAGTCAGTGCCGTATAAACATCTCATTATAATGTAATTTTCATTAATCATGAAATCTAGATTTGTTACTTTTTTTAGAAAAAAAAATCTGGTGTGAAACACTCACACAACTTTCTCTTACTCCAGTACTCAAAATTATAATTGACAAATTTTATAGTTAGTGTACCAAATTTAATGAAATTCGTCGAAAAGTGAAAACACTGTCCAGTAAAACTGTCCGGTTTTACTAATTTCCTTGAAACTCGGAATTTGGGTCATATATTAATTTCTAGTTATTTCAATTTGGATGACAGAATTGTATAATCAACTGTGATAGCATTTAAAGAAAAACATAACCCCCCTCCCCCAAAATCCCCTTAAATGAATTTATCAGGGGAAAAGTTTCAAATAAAAGTTGTAGCTCTTTATATGTATAGTTAACAACGCTGGTTTAAAGAAAATCGTTGGAGCCATTTCGAGAAAATACCAGAAAACTGGAAATTATATTTCAGTAAAAACGCACTTCCGGTTATCTATTTTTTTTTCAAACTCGGAATTTCAACAACATATTTAATTCTAATTAACATTATTTAGATGACAGAATTGTCTAATATACTGAAAAGCAGTTAAGATGAAAACCTAACCCCACCCTCCCCCAGAAGTGCCTTAAATGAATTTTCCTGGAGAAATGTTTCAAATAAAAGTTGTAGCTCTTGTATGTGTAGTTGATATAAAGTTTAAAGAAAATCTTCGGAGCCATTTTTGAGAAAATTGCAAAAACGTAAAAAAAACAACTAGTAAAGTGGTACTTCCGGTTGAGGAATATTGACACATAACGCACCGTCAGATCCCATGGTGATACCTAAACGTAATATCAAGTTTGAACTTTCTACGATTTTTCGTTTTTGAGCTATGCTGTTCACATACATACACACACACACACACACACACACACACATACAGACCATTCGCTAAAAACCACTTTTTTGGACTCAGGGGACCTCAAAACGGATATTTCCGGTGAAAACTCGATATCGAAAATTTGACACGATTACAATACTTCCTCTTACTTAGGAGTAAGAGAAAGTAAAAAAAAAATAAAGAATTGAACATATTAATTGTTTACTATTTAAGTTCCAGCTTCTTGCAATTTTCTCTAATTCACTTACACGCACATACATACACTCACCATTTGATACACCATGCGCTAAAAGCTATTTTTCTTTTTCGTCTACTCAGTAGAATTCATAACTTTGTATTTCTAGTGAAAACTCAATGTTGGAAATTTGACATGACCAAACAATAAGAGAAAGTAATAAAAAGGAAAATAAAAAAAAATTTGTAAGAAAAAGTTCTATTATACCCAAACAACTTTATTAAATTTT
The DNA here is from genome assembly GCA_011037195.1 of Triatoma infestans. Taxonomy (NCBI): domain Eukaryota; kingdom Metazoa; phylum Arthropoda; class Insecta; order Hemiptera; family Reduviidae; genus Triatoma; species Triatoma infestans. The sequence continues at coordinate 16,112 of JAAEAF010008537.1, forward strand.
TCCATCTTTCTATTAAATGTCTGTCAAAACTTTCTTTTTTTTTTTTACCACCTAAAAACGCTTAAATATTTTAGGAAATATATAAAAGTTTTATTTGTTACCCAGTATAATGGATATTCTTCTATCAATATTTATCGATATGATTGAAACCATATCCACATTTATTATCTATTTCTATTTTTTTTATATCCTATGTAAAAGGTATCCATTATGGAATTATTTTTTTTTTTTTAAGTTTTTCACAATATAAGACTGAGTTGATAAAGAAAATTCTTTCCTTCTGTCAGAATTACACATTCAACAAACATTTAATCCAGGAAACTATTTTTCAATATAACTACTTTTCAATGCGCTTTTACATACTTGATAACGCCCCCCCCCCCACCACCAAAATAAAAAAGAAAATAATGTTATGAAGAAATTTGGTGAGCATCGGTCAAGAAAAAAACAATTGAATTATGCCAACGTTTCGACAGAGTTTTCTTTCTTTATCAAGGCTTTAATATTGTAACGTTTTTCCCTCTAAATTAATTACTGCAACTAGTTTTAAGTGGGTACGTATAGATAAAATACTATAAACTTCTATAAGACAAACACCAATTTATTATTTTACACAATAAATTATAAATTATACAACACTTAATAATAATTAATTCACAGTTTAAACAACAAAAGTTCACTTTGTTCTTTTTTGGTCCACAAAGTGCATGTGATGTGATGGCAAGAAGAAAGATGATATAATTTTTAAATAATAAATAAATCTAAAAATTATAACTAGTGGTTCCAGTCAGCCGCTACCTGCAGGTCAAGAACCGCGGCAAAACCCTTTCAAACAGGGGTCAACATACAGTCAAAAGAACCGCGGCAAAACCCTTTCAAACAGGGGTCATTATACAGTCAAAAGAAACGCCGCAATTTCCTTCCTGGCCCCTAACCACCTGGCCTGTATTTCCTTCATACAAGGGTCAATGTACACTCAAGAGGCCACCTGGCTACCATCTGTCGCCACCCCGGACCGACCTCTCGTAAAGTCAATATACTACGCGAGATGTCTTAGTGTGGCACGTTCTTACACATCACCCGATGTGTGAGTGATGCAAATATAAACGTCGCCCCACTGGAGGAGGGGATCAGTTCACAACCAGTATCTCATCAGTATTCCATCAGTTAGACATCAGTTATCAAGCAGTTAAGTTTCACACATCGCGAGCGCGTCCCTATTCAAGGTTTTAAACACTATTTCTTTAATATTTATTAATCATTTCATAATTCTTATATTCATTTACAATTGTGCATCTTAGTTTATCTATTTCAAAACATTTTAAATTATTTGTTAAAATATAGTTTATTTTCTTAAATCAGTAGTACGTATTTCGAATAACAATTCTCTAAAACTCTCTAACTAACAATCACTTACTCTCACTTCAACTCCCGATACCAAGACATCTGATTCCAATACATTGCACTTTTTATACACTTTCCTCAAACGTACACTTCATTTGTAACTAGAAAAACTCTCCTAGACTCTCTGTTGTCCCCGGACATTTATACAGGTGGAGAAGGGTCTAGAACTTTCTCGATTCTTCTAGAGGGAGCTAGAGCGCCGCCAGCGCTTCCTAGCGGCCACTAGGAGAACTTGAGATACCTGCTTTCTCTCCTAGATGGCACCAGTGGCGGCGTTACAATATATATAGATTGTCGTAAAGGATGTGGAGAAAGAATTTTGAATGGAACTTTGAATGGACATTACATATTTATTACATCGCACAAACATAAAAAAAAAAAAAAAAAAAAAAAAAAAAAAAAAAAAATTAAAATTTACTAGTTTCTTGTGTTAAATCATCTACGATAGATCAATGAAACCATTATCCCAAACAAACAATCGTAAAATACTAAAAATTATAAAATGATACTTCCAGTTTTTTTTTTTTAAGTTTGATCGAAATTTTCGTATCGAATCACTTTGTCACAACACAAATAATTAATTAAATTTGATTTATTCTAATTCGACAATGGATTTTTCCCTGAAGATGCTTGTTTTGAGATTCAAAATTAAGATTATTATTTTTTTTTTTTTTTTAACTATCAAGAAAACCAGATGTATGATGTGAAGTTTTTTTTTTGTATGTTTTTCAGTTTCTTTAGAAAATGGTATCATAGATTGTTTAATCTAATTGTTTTCAATGTAGATAAAATATGTCTACTTTTTAAAACATGTCTACAAGAAGCTGTTACGTCAGGCTTTCCGCTTTAAGGGAGCTATATCAAAAATTCATTGACTTCTAGGAAAGGCATTTATGAAAGTGCACTGAAATGGATTCAGTAGTTTCTGAGTTTGCGAATTTGGTACCAAAATAAAAAAAAATTTTCTTTATCTATATCCAAGAAACTTAAAAATAATTAAAACCACTCTTAAATTCTGATAAGTGCCCAAAATAAGAAATAGATTTTTATAGATTTCAGTTCATTTTTAGTCAGTTGTATTTGAAGAACAATATCTACTTCATTAATGAAGTACAAGAAAATATATTTTGGAGAATTTTTTAAACAAATATACTACCTTTATTTTATGCTCCGGTTTTTTGGGTCTTTTACTTGTCAATAATGTATGTATTGATAAATCAATGTCAATTTTGGCTGAGACTCAAAAGTGATCGATAACCATAAATTAAACCAGGATATCAAGGAGAGGGTAATCTATGATTTTCAACAGTGCAGTTAAGGAAGAAAACTCCTATAAAAAATTAATGAAGTGTTTCTAAATTATGTCCTCACGCATTGGTCTAGTGGCTAGCGCACTCGCCTTTATAATAATAATAATAATAATAATAATAATAATAATAATAATAATAATAATGATAATAATAATAATAATAATAATAATAATAAAACGTAATTTATATGTGGCATACATAGACTACAGGAAGGCCTATGATTCAGTTCCGCACACTTGGCTGACTGATATTTTGAAACTGTACGGCGTGGCTACCAATGTCATAAGATTCCTTAATGTGGCCATGGGCAGCTGGCGGACTCATATTGTGATGCGAGCGAGTGAGGAAGTGACTCGGACAGAAATGATCCAAATCAAGAGAGGGATTTTTCAGGGAGACGCCTTAAGCCCGTTATGGTTTGTGTTGGCGATTAACCCGCTATCGGCATTGCTGGAATCCTCCGGATACGGATATGCATGGGGTTCCGCCGCCCCCGGAAGCAGGCTGTCACACCTCTTCTACATGGACGACCTCAAAATATATGCTGCCCGTAAGGTCCACCTTGATCTTTTGATCGATACAGTCCGACGATTCTCGGCTGATATAACTATGAAGTTCGGACTAGACAAGTGCCGTACCCAAACAATCATCAGGGGAAGAGTGAACCCCACGCCATGTGTGATGGAGGACGGTACTGAAATGGAGGCATTGGCGTCGGGTGACAGCTACAGATACCTTGGCATACAGCAAAGTAAAGGAGTCCTGCACACGACGATTAAGCAGGAAGTAACTGCAAAGTTTCGCCTACGTCTACAGGCTGTCGCGCGGAGTGGGCTTCATAGTGGTAATTTGACCCGCGCGATCAACGCTTTCTGTGTCCCGGTGCTGTCATACACATTTGGGATAATTAGATGGACCAGCACAGAACTTAGTGCATTGCAGCGTATAGTGCGTACTTCGCTGACAGCGCAAAACAAGCACCACCCCAGGGCGGCGGTGGAGAGGGTTATCCTCCCACGTGCGGAAGGCGGCAGGGGTGTTGTGGATATAATCGCGCAGCACGAAGCCCAGGTAAACCGAATGCGGGAGTATTTCTTGGCACGGCGGGGATCAGGGCTGATAGATGCAATGCTTGCTAGTGATACGGGTTTTACCCCTCTGAATTTGAGTGCTGAGCCTACGAGGGTGGAGGTGGATAATGAGCCCCCACCTAGCGTGGGCGAGACCTGGCGGAGAAAGGCGTTACACGGACAATACCCGGCAGCACTAGATGGAGAATTGATTGACAAGGAGGCGTCCGTGGCCTGGTTGACGCGTGGGCTGCTGTTCCCGGAAACGGAAGGTGCCCTCATCGCGATACAGGACAGGTTGTTCCCACCAGGTACTACAGGAACCGCATCATGAACGATAGCGGTGTCGCCGACGTCAGGTGCAGACTATGCCGGGCTGCGCCGGAGACAGTTCACCACCTGCTAGCGGCGTGCCCCTTGCTGGCACAAAGAGACTATCTCCAAAGGCACAACAGTGTGGCCAGGATCCTACACAGAGAGTTGGCGCAGAACTCGGTTTGATTCAAGATGCCCCCCCATACTACAAGTATGACCCCCTACCCGTGTTGGAAGACGCGCGGTGTCTCTTGTACTGGGACAGAGAGGTACTGACAGACCACGCCGTCGCCAACACCCGGCCGGATGTGATCTGGCATAACAAAATAACAGGCAGGGTGTGGCTGATTGATGTATCTGTCCCGGATGACGCCAACATAGCCCGCGCGTATACCACGAAATTGGCTAAATACAGGCCACTGGCGGCAGAAATATCTGCTGTATGGAGAGGAGTCTCAGGGGTGGAGATAGTCCCGTTGATTATTTCAGCCACGGGACTTGTGCCACGGTCGCTGGGGGAGGGCCTCTGCATGATGGGAATCAGGAGGACCATCATATACGAGATGCAGCAGGCTGTGGTACTCCACACCTGCCGCATTGTAAGGGAAGTGCTAAGGGAAGACGCCAGAGACTAGCACGGACATATTTTTCTTTTTCTTTTGTCTTTATCATAGGACAATTGTCCGGTTCCAGTAAGAACCGTAATACCAGATAAAGAAAACAGGTTCCTCCCTTGCCTGCGGGCCGCGAGGGATTGTAAAAAAAATAATAATAATAATAATAATAATAATAATAATAATAATAATAATCTCTATTTATCTTCATTTCTACATGCACTTGTACGAACAAGACATGTCAATAAATTAAACAATCTAATAACAACTTTCTTACAAAGCAAGTCTATATAAGAAAATCATCCAAATCATATATTACTCTATCCAGGAGCATAGTTTTTTAGTTTATATTTAAACAATTTCATTGATGGTGAAGTGGAAATTTCATTTGGAAGTGCATTAAATATTTTCCTTCCCATAAATAAATAAATAAGATGTTAAAATGAGTAGTTTGCTTGAGAAAAAGGAAAGTGGTCACCTTTCCGAGTATTATATTTATGGTTGAAGGTGTTGTAATTATTTCTAATTTTGTAGAACCATGAACAGATAGAAAAAATTAATAAAGAACTGGAATCGTGAGGATTTTATTAATTTAAAAATGCAACCTACAGCTTTCGTTGGGTCTTGCTTTAACCACAGCCCGAATAGTTTTTTTTTTGTATGCGGAAAATTCTTGATGTACATAGGCTGTTGTCCCCCAAAACATTATACCATAGAAAGCCGTTGATTGGAATTTTCCAAAAATATACTACTTTCAAGGCCTCGAGATGGGTGCCAGGGCATGTTGGCATTGAAGGGAATGAGATGGCCAACGCCCTGGCCAAGATAGGCGCAACGCCCCACTTCTAGGGCCGGAACCTTTTTGTGGGGTTAGCGACCAGTTTCTGTTGGAAGAACTTGGGAAGTAAGATGAGACGAGGAGATCTCAACTCTGGTTCTCCCTCTCCGGTTTGCTGCAGGCCAAGATCTGCTTGGGAAATTATAAACGACGGAGATCGGAGGCCTGCATTGAATTGAGCAAGAACAAGCTCCGTGTTCTTACAGGTTTCCTCACGGGGCTGTAAGAACCGACTTAGAGGACACCTGGTGAAGCTGGGTTTGGAAAGTGATAGCTCATGCAGATTCTGTGGGGAGCTGGAGGAAACTCCATTACATCTCCTAACAGACTGCGAGCTGCCAC
>JAAEAF010008538.1:0-26740 GCA_011037195.1 Triatoma infestans
CAACTTATTTTATTTACAACAACTTTAAATCTCTCTTAAAAATTATTCAGGGAAAATAATTATTTAAAAAAACTCCTAGCTTCTAGATCCTATTTTATTGATTATTAGAATTAATCAATGCCTACTCTTACTTTTATTTATTTATTTATATTTTTTAAATTTAAGAATAGTGTTCTCTCGCTACAGACAACACTGTCCATCACCGTACAGTGAGCTGTAGAGAGGCTCCTAGGAAGAAAAAAACTAAGGGTAGCATTGGACTCGAACCCGGGACCTCCGCGTGGGAATCCAACACGTTAACCACTTAGCCACCATCCTTCCCCTAATATTTGTTCTTACATCTTGTTAGAGAAAATATGTATTATTGGGAGCTTTAATATGGGTTATCTGTCAAAATCTGCCAACCGAATTCCTGTGACTTTTCAGTTTTTCCGCGTTTTTTTTTCTTTTTTTCTGAAAATTGTAACGTTATTAACTGTTTCAGTTTTCATAATAATGTATACTAGCATATTGTTTTATCAAAACTTCTTGCTGATTTTCAAAATCCGAAAAACCGCTTGTTGAATTGAAAGTTAGAGTTTCCAAACCGTTTTTTTTTTTTATTTGCATTTTTTACTTTCTCTCACTTTTGTCCTGTTCGAGTGGAAATATGGCCGATCGTGACAAATTTTTGGAATTGAATTTTTCACCGCAAGTACATGTTTTGAGGTCCCCTGAGTAAGAAACAAAATGTTTCAAATATTCTCTGTGTGTGCGCGCGCGTGTGTGTGAATAAAATATCTCAAAAGCGAAAAATTGCACTAAGCTCAGATTTGGTAAACCGTTTAGATCGTAACATAGCGTCTGATACGTTTGTTTTCTCCAAAACGCTCTTTTATGTTTACAAAAATAAAATACCTATACTCTTACTAGGAGTAAGAAACAGTAAAAACCGCTTTGAATACAGGTTAACCGATTTTAATCGTCCTTTATTTTTTTCTCAAAGTGAAGAAGCTATTAATGGATGTGAGAATTAGAGAGAATGTATTTTAGAGAAATAAACTAGATCATATGCTGAACACTGTATAATGAAATAGAACACACAAATTGCAAGGACTTTACAGTAAAATAGAAGTTAGGTAGAGAATAATAAAGAGACAGACTGGCTGAGTAAGAAAGTAGTAGATAGGTTGCTGACTGGATATACTGTTGTAAACTGTCGTTGAAAACTCTTCACTCGTTCTATTTATATGAATCGAACATTCCCTTCCTAGTCTGGCCTATGTTAAGGAAGTAACTAAATTTGATTCATTTAACGTATGTTTCTCCGCTCTTCGGATCCTATGAATCTTTAATGATTCGGATCCCATTACAAAGCTATCATGAAAGAAAAAAAAAATCTAGATTATATATTTCCGATTCAGCTTATACTTCAATCAACAACCCTTTTATTATAGCTTGATTTGCTGAGCTTGCTTTGTCTGCTAGTTTTTGATGAATTTGCTTTCTGCTAGTTTACGATAGAAGCTGTCATCCTATCGTAGACTAGCAGAATGCAAATTTTCCTGAATGCAAAATATGCCTGAAACCGAAGTAGACCTCAAATTGCAACAGGCTATCATAACTAGAATCTTTTATTGTTTTTCAGCACATGGACTCAACCACACAAATGCAAACTATCATTTAGAATGGATTGATGGATCTTCAATGCTTAAAAATATCAAAGTTTTTTTTTTTCTTATGTTACCCTATTTTATTTTGTAGTCATCGAGCAGGTTCGGGCTCATCGTCAGGATATATATATTGAATTATCATCCGAGTAGTTATAATGCAAATTCAGGGCACCCATTCAGTATGATGTTTCTAAAATGTATTCTTTGGTTTAATCAATACTCCAACAACAAGTTATGATTAAAATGGCCTTCTAATAATTTTAAGACTATTTAACATAAGTTAAGAAAAACAATTATCAATCTTCTAAGAAGTTATTCCTCTGTTTTTAGATACGTTATAATTATTAATGGAATTCATTACAACACAATAACGAGATATGTTATTAATATATTTTTTTAATATCTGGGATTTTATGCGTCGTAGCATGTATATTTCTTTTGTTCCTGACCGGTTTCGGATTTTCATCCATTGTCAGAATAAATTCACCAAGTTCGTGTAGAGAATTCACTTCAACGTAATGTTTCTATTACACTCACAGTTGTTGGTTTGTTGATTTGGATATACGAATACAATCAACAAACCATCAAGTGTGAATGTAACAGAAAAACATTGCGTTGAAGTGAACTCATTACACGAGTTTGGTGAATTTGCTCTGACGATGGATGCAAATCCGAAACCGGTCAGGAATAAATATGCATACTACGACGGATAAAATACCAGATATTATCCAGCATTGCTGCAGACCCATCCACATATTTTAACATTATTTATTTCTTTGTAAGAATTTGCCACTAAGCAATAGATTTATTTTATGTTTTAAGACACAATGTGTATTTTTAGTATTTATTTAATATCTTTGACATATTTTCACCTCTTTTCTTTTTTTCCACACAATTTCCAAATTATTCCACCATATTGATTTTCCACATGGTCTTTTCTTACTTGCATTTCATTTTTCGCCTTTCTTTTCTCTTTGTTTCTTTTTTTTTTTCTTTCCTAGTTCCCCGCTTCACTTGTTTTAATATTGGTTTGGTAAATTGGTTTAACCTAACCAAACACATTTTTTGGTTTCTAATATACATTTCTTATATTAGAAACAAGACTTTCTTAAACATAGGCTCTAATATTTTTTTTTTTTAATATTCTTATTTTGAAAATGAAATACTTATTTTATAAAATTTAGTTCCTCAGTTCATTTATTTGTATTAAAAAGGACCCGACACAACGTGATGAGGTAAAAGTGATTTCGACACTATTTCTAGATTGGATCCTAAAAAGGAGATGAAGTATCTTGGGATCATGTTGGACAGAAGGTTAACATTCGGAGAGCACGTTAAATACGCGTCCACAAAGGCGATGAAGATCACAGCAATGCTCAGCAGAACTATGGCAAATATAGGTGGGCCGACGGCACATAAGAGGAAGCTGGTGCTGACTACAGCAAATTGCAGTCATGCTGAACGAATGCGAAGTATGGGCTGGTGCTTTCAAACAAACCCAAACCAGGGGCGCGCTTAGGATAATCAGTGCTTATCGCACGGTATCTGAACCTGCAGCCTTAGTCATTGCGGGCGGCACCGCCCCAATAGACTTAATGGCTTCGATGAGACGCTTCTGTTTTCAAAATAGAGAACTTAGAAAGGAAGAGGCGTCACGCATCGCGACGATCACACTGCAGGAAGAGTGGAGAAGAAGATGGAGAGATGAAACTAGGGGAAGATGGACGCACCGATTGATCGGGGGGACCCCATACTGTGGTCTACCCGGAGTTTTGGCGAGGTAAACATTTACCTCACACAGATTCTGTCCGGACATGGGTACTTCATGGAGTACCTTTTCAGGAGGAAGAAGAGGACATCGGCCACATGCATATACGGTGGACGCTGATGTAGATGGCGCCTATCATACGTTTTTCATCTGTAGTAGTAGATGGAACACAGAAAGAGAAGAGCTGTGGAGAAAAACCGGGAGACTAACTCCAGAAAATCTGGTAGAGAAGATGCTACAGGAAAAAGAGGCCTGGAGCTTAATTGGGGCGTACATCGAGCTCATTCTAAAACAGAAAAGGAGAGAGTATGAGTAACTCCCATCAGCAGAGCAATGGATAGTAGAGCACAATATGAGGCGACTCCTCTGATGCAATGTCATAAAATGGGCCCAGAGGGGAGGTTCCACGCCTGTTTTAGGGGAGGGGTTTTTTTAGTGGGTCAAAGCCCCACACACCCGACGTAGTCGCATTTTTAATTTCCCCCTCGCATTAATGCGCATTTTTCCCCCTCGAGGAAAAAAAAAGAAATAACTATTTCTAGATGGCGTAACTAAATGATATCTTCTGTATGAACATGATCTTAAATGTCCAACACTTGTATTTTATCCATATATTTCTCCAAGATTGCGAAATTATTGTTAGGAAACTGTCTAACATTCCAACCGTAAAATATACGGTTATCAATCCCGCTTTTTTCAAAAGAAGTTACTCGAGGCACTTACTATTTGAAATTATACTTCAAATAATTATACATTGAACTTAATTTATCTTTTATAGCTGGTACAATAAAAATAAAATGCCAAATATTCAACGGCACACTTTGATTCAATAAAATCTAACTACACTTTTCATTAAAGGATAATATCCAAGTCACTATTCAGGAAAATCATCAATGGAAGGCGCTTCCATCAAGCCTTTACGCTAACATTGTTAAAAGTGAATAACACAAACGATTGTATGTTGAGTGTTGTTGATAAATTAAAAAAAAATAAATAAATAAATCTGGTAAAAATTGACAGAAGCTTGACCTTTTAACTCTCCCCCTCCCCCCGAGAAACCTCAAAAATCAATTTTCTCATATAAAAAATACAAACCGTATCTATCATTTGACAGTTGCAATATGCATAGAATACGTTTTTCAACACTTCCCAGAAGACAGAAACCCCCCAAAAATTTATTCCCCCAGAATTCCCCCACCCAAATTACCTCCGAAACCTCTACCCCTATCACCACCCGCTATGAGAAAATGTTTGTTCGCTTTTTATCAAATAGATACCTCCCAAAATACGTATTCTACGTTAAAAGTTGTACAAAAATAAAAATGACACATCTCTGTATGTATACTTAATAAACCAAGTTTAATGAACCCGATCGTGTCTTTTTTATGCAGTCGCATTTTCATCAAACCCAGAATTTTAGCAACAAATTGAATTATTCTAATAATTAATATTATATAAAAAATGATAGTGTGGCGTATAATAAAATAAAATAGCACTTTACAGGGAGGAAAACATAACTTCCCCACCCCCTGAAACCTTTCTTCCAGTAAAATGGTAATTCCTGTTGTGGAATTTCGACAGATATTCCTGTGCGATTCCATGGTGATACTCAAATAGAATTCAAGTTTTGTACTTCCTACGATTTTCATTTTCAAGCAATGATCAAACACACACACTTCATTTTCTAAAAACATCTTTTTCGACTTCAGGGAACCTTGAAACATATTTATCTAGTGAAAACATGATACCGCAAAATTTGACGTGATCAGAATACTCCCTCTCCCCCTTACAGTAAGTGAAAGTAAAAACAAGTAAATTGGAGGTCTCATTCAAGTATATTCAAAAAAAAAAATCTGGTGTGAAACACTCATACAACTTCCTCTTACTCCAGTTTTCAAAACTATAATTGACAAATTTTATAATTTGTGTACCAAATTTAATGAAATTCGTCGAAAACTGAAAAAAAAACTGTTCAGTAAAAGGGCACCTTCCGGTTTACACATTTTCTTGAAACTCGGAATTTTGGCGATCTCTTTATTTTCATAAATTAAAGTTTGTTTGGATGATTGAAATTGTATAAATCCACTACTGGACGCACTTAGAGAAAAACATTACCCATCCCTCATAAAAAAGTGCCCTTAAATGAATTTCCCAAAGAAATATTCATATAAAGTTGTACCTTATGTTGGGTAGTTGAATTGGAAGTTTGAAGTTCCAAGAAAATCGTTGTGGAGCCAGTTTTGAGAAAAATCGCAAAATTATGTAAAAAAATTATTTAATAAGTGGTAAAGTAAAAACGCACATTCCGGTCATCCGATTTTTTTTTTCAAACTTCAGGAATTTCAAACACATATTTAATTCTAATACTTTTATTTAGATGACAGAATTGTCTAATAAACTAAAATGGCACTTTAGATGAAAACCTAATCTCTCCCCCAAAAGTACCATTAAATGAATTTTCCCTGTGAAATGTTACAATAAAAGTTGTAGCTCTTTATATGTATAGTTGATATTCCAAGTCCCATGGTGGTAACTAAACGGAATATCAAGTTTCAAATTTCTACGGTTTTTCATTTTTGAGCTGTGTTCACCACACACACACAAAACCACACACACACACACACAGACTATTTGGCTATAAATTATTAAAAAACATTTTTTTGGACCTCAGGGGACCTCCAAACGGAATTTTTCCCGGTGAAAACTCGATATCGAAAATTTGACAAGATTACAATACTTTCTCTTACTAGGTAAGAAAGTATCGAATCATGTCTTGGTATGACTAAGAGAAGATTCGAGACCGGCGGAGAGGTTTTGTTGAAAATTATCAGCCTGTTTAAAAAATAATTGGCATATTTGATATAAGCCGAACGTGTGCATTTCAGAAGCAATAGGAAAGCGTAATACTGCAAATTCCTGCAAATAAATAAATAAATCGTTACACCTAGTTTGAAGGATGTCAGAGCTCATTTAAACAAAAAAACGTGGAAAACCCTTATAAAATGGTTCTTTCAATTATGTTAACCTTCATGTTGGTTTTGCTGATAATATTGATTTTAAGCTCGGAATTGTTATTGCTCATAAAAGTTTGGCATGGCCATGTAAAAATTGGCACTGTAATGGGAAGCTTATCACAAAAGTTTGATCAGAACAATCAGAATGAATTTTTGTACGAAAGCAAAGTTTCCACTAATAGTGAATGTTCAATATTTGCATGGTAAATAGAAAAGTTTATCATGGAACCATTTGTGATGAAGAAATAGTAAGATCTGAAAAATAATAATAATTAATTCGTCTTGTTAAACGAGTGTATCTTTTTAATGGTGTAGTTTGTAACAGAGGAAGTCCCGGTGTGCTGGGAAAATTTAAAATCAAAATGATATTTTTTAACAATTATCAGTAAGAAACACTCATACATCTTTCTCTCATGGAAATCTCTTATTGATCACGTATACAAGAAATGGTCCCAAATTGTATACATGATTTCTAAAGTCAATAAATTCGTTAGGGCTTAGCAAGCGTTTTCTTGAAAATAATATATGAAGGAGCCATACTGCCAATTATCACTTACGCTGCACCACTATGGTACAAAATCTTGGAATTAAAGAAAAAAAAACAAAAACTACGGAGGGTTCAAAGTTTATAGCACTGCGAATAATCAGGTCTTACAGAAAGTTTCTTTTAAGGCTTGTTGCATCCTAATGGCCGGAATTATTCAAATCACACTGAAATTGAAGGAAGTACCTTTTGTGTGTGTACCTGGTACTCGAGGGAAATAAATCAATAGGTAACTTTACTTCTTTATTTGAGGTATTCTATTTAAGAAGTAGGTCCTCTCGACTTAAGCTGATTCAAACGAAAGTAATTCAGTAAGTAACGACATAAATCGCTGTAGCTCAGAAACGGTTTGTTTAATCAATACAATAATTTCAGTGCATCAAGTTATGCCAACTTAGTTTCTCATCAACTGTTCGAGAGTATTTGGTAAGCATAACCTCAAATGTATTCAGTTAAACTGGCGAATCCGCTCGAGCATTACACCTCGGAATACAACGCTCAGTGATTAGATTTTTAGTTGCAGAGGGTACCAAATGTAGTGAAATTATTATTATTTGTCTGTGAGGAGGGACCAAATCCACTGAGCCCATATAGCTACTCCAAGGAAAGCAACAACAAACCGGGTCTGGAACAAATATCCAGACCCGGATCTAATCCATCTAAGATTCACTGCTGTCCGAATAAATCAGACAATAGCCTTAAGGGGAAATAGCCTAAGCTATTCCACAGACATCCTAGTCCGACCAAAGGTCCTGAACCTAATTTCCACCGAACCCAGGCAATCAGTCATAAGATGGATGGGTGTTTCCTCCTCTGTCTCACAGGCTCTACAAAATGGATCCGGCATAAGCCCCATTATGTAGAGATGTCTCCTTAAACCACAATGTCCAGTAAGGGATCCAACCAGATGCCTGAGAGAGCTCCGTGAAAAACACAGCAAGTCTCCCTAATGGCCTTGTCCGGACCCCAGATCAACATTTTGGACTGCCGAAAACCAACTGAGCTCATCCATAAGGATGAATGCTGTGAAGAAGTCCATGTCTGGAAGCCTGACAGACATGTGCCAGAAGACACGCCAACAGCAGGCTCGGGACCAAGGAAAGGGAGAGAGGGAGGGATCAAATGTAGTGAAATCCAAGAAAGAATGTTGAAAGTGTACGGGAATAATTGTTTGAACCGTTCGAACGTTTACAAATCGGTAGAACTGTTTAAAAGTGGCCGTGTAAGTGGCTGTGACGAGCAACGAAATGGACGACTGGAACTTCTTCCCTGTAAGTTGCAACTTCCTCCTTCGATCGAGCACTAACGCGTTAATTCAGGACAACAGACTTATTACTGTTGAACTGATAGCTGAAGAAGTGCATGTGAGTGTTGGAACTGTCCATAACATTATTCAGAATAAGCTGCAGTACAAGAAAACTTGTGCGAGATGGGTTCCAAGCAACTTACAACAACCACAAAGAAAGTGGCGTGGGAGATCCTTCCACATCCTCACTACAGCCCTGATCTCGCCCCATCGGACATACATTTGTTTGAACCCCTTAAAGAGGCTCTACCAAGGGAAGATTTTCAATCCAATGAAGTTAAAAATCAGGTGCAAAAGTGGCTTCGAGATCGACCCAAAGAATTTTTACCAGAGGCATACACAAATTAAAAGAACGATGGGACAAGTGTATATAAATGTTACTGGGGGGGGACTATGTTGAAAAGTAGTCAAAGTTTTGTATTGATCAAATAAATCGATGTTTGAGCTACAGCGATTTGTCCCGTTACTTCTTGAATGACCCTCGTATATAGGTAACCTTCTTATTCAAAAATTGGGACGCTCCAATAAAAACTACTATGCAACCTTACCCCTTTTCAGAATTTGTTATAAGTACGAACGAACTAACAAACAAATGATATTTAGGTTTTTACAGACGGTTGTGAAATATGCAGGAGAGTTGGCTATGCGTTTGTCGCCCGTCATACATTACCATCCAACTAATTGACTGACAGAAAATTTAGACTTCAGGATTATTGTTCAATAAATCAAGCAGAGCAAATAGTTATACTGAAAGCCAGTGAATGGATAATTAACGAACTGAATGGACAGAATCATAAATATATCATTAAAATGGATAGTGAGGTAACCCTGCTACTATTGACACAATCATCCAATAATACATCGTATATGTAAGCGGAGGATTAAAGGAAACTTTGTTGAATGAAAAAAGCAACAAAATAAAACAAAAAAACAATAATTTGATAATATATTCATGCTCTCAATTGGTACGCAAATTCTCTTTCATTATTGAACATCTATTCCCGTCTCCATAAAGAGGGCCACATTGTGATAACAAAACGACCAAGATAAATTACTTTTAGTGAAAAAAAAATAAAAACTATAAAATGTGATAGATGACTTTAAAATTGATTAATGAAGAACTTCTCACGAAATTTAACAACTCCGAAGAATAGATTAGATAGCTTAAACCAAAATAGAAAAAAAAAATTACAATAAATAAAATAATAATAAAATAAATAAAATAAATATTTTTTAATAAATATAGCTTTTAATAAATAGCCTCGTGTTACAATGAATGAAAAGTTTAGGAATCTATAACAAAAATTATTTTCTCTAAAATTAATTCATAAATTAAATAAATAAATAAAAAAAAAATCATAACTTCGGAACCGTTAAAAATTGGATAGAGAAGTGTGAAGCTCAGTTTGTTGTACATAACATGCTCTGTTACTCAAAATTTTGTTATCTATCTCCAATCAGTCATATTAAGTTTAATTTAAAAAGAAAAAAAATAAATTTTGAATCAAATACTTTATAGACCCCAGATTAAATGAAGTAGGTAAATGACAGTTGTTTAATTCACCGACTCTTATAACATAAGGAGAAATTCGGATAACTAATCAAAAGGCACAATTTCAAAGATGTATTTAGAAATTTTCTTGTACACTCCTTTTTCAGTATTGTTTTATTTGTTATTTGACTTCAGTCATCGTTGAAGTTTCGCCAATTTTTCCAAATTCATTCATTATTTCTTTATTTTTAAAATTTTGATTCATTAAAACATACTAAAGATGAATGAACCAATGATTTCATAATAGCGGGACATTCGTTTTTAATGTGACCTATTATTTTTATTGTTTCACATCCTCCCAAGGATTTATTGTTCAATTAAATTGAGGTGCTCCTTACACATACAGCGTACTCATCCAATACGTAGACATAACAATAAAGAGAAATAACGCGAAAATATCTAGCCATTAAATTGTTAAAAGTAAACTCCTGATTATCCGTGTGCGGATTATCCGGTTTACGAATTATCCGTGCATGAATTTAATTTAAAAAAAATAATTATATGTATATGTATTTTTTAAAGAAATATTTGCTCGCTTTTATGTTTACGCATCGACCAATGGAAAAATCGAGTATAACGACATAATAGCACTTAGAAAAATTCGAATTGATATTAAAAAAAAAAAAACATTAAAAGATTCCTGCAAACAAACCAAAATCACAGATTTTTTAAAAATAGTATTGTTAAAATATGTTAAAATAATTGCCTGCCCTTAGAAATGTATATGTTGTATTTTAGAAATAAATAATTATAGTTCAGATTATCCGTGTTTTTCGATTATCCGTGCCGCCTCTCCACCATTAGCCCCGGATAATCGGGAGTTTACTATATAATGATGTCATGATGGAGGAAATGTCTAAATAAAATGAAATGTGTGAATCAAATGAACTAATAATCTATAGATCACATAAAGTACATCTAAGTCTAAAATAAACATAAAAATGTTTTCTCTATAAATATGCTGGGACATAATACCCAGGGAGTCAGCTAAGATATTCTCCACTAAATTAGCTGTGACAAATACTTTTTAAAACTTTTTAAAACAATAATGGAACAACTCCCTTTTTTTTTCTATTTTATATAGATATATATATTTCTTTATGACATTATTTTATGAACTTTCCATTTTACCTCTCTTTGGGACTTGCTGACCCATCAATACAGGCTGACCGAATTTGTTGATATTGATTTTATATGAGATATTAGCTTTGGTAATGGCTGTTTCCCAGGCATTCATATAGTCGTCCAGGTAAATCAAGTTTATATATATATATTGGGTGTGTATGTATGTATGATCTGTGTATTTATAAGCCAGAATACTTTCCATTAGCTTAAATCCCCCCCCCCCACACACAAAAAAAAAAACAGAACAAAAAACCCGAATGTTAATACTTGATATTTCATTTAGATATCACCTGGGATTCTATAGGAATGGTTTGGACGAAATATCCTTAATCGGAAGTACTACTTTGTAGAATAGAATTTTTCAGTTGCTGTTTGCCGATTTTCTCGAAACGGCTAGATTTTTTATAAAATATTGTTTAAGGCAAATTAAGACAGATTCTGAAGAAGGGTCTCCCGAAATGGTTCTTTGTGAAGTATTATTTTTTTGAAAAAAAGCGTTTAATTGCAAGGGCTATTTAGTGAATGTTTTTTTTTTTTTTTTCAGTTTTTGCGCATTTTCACGATAAAGGACACTCTATAACAGGTTTATGTAATCTTTGAAGTAATTGCCTAAATATAGAGATATTATTGAATATGTGGATGGGTCCGTAATGCTGGATAACATCTGGTATTTTATCCGTCGTAGCATGCAAATTATATTGTCCTGACCAGCTCGCTACAGGGACGCGCTCGCTATGTATGAAACTGATGTCGTATATGACTGGTTAGAATCCTGATGAAACGCTGATAAATACTGAAGAATACTCATCCCTCCTCCTGTGGGAGACGTTTGATATTAGCATCACTCACACATGACAAGTGTTAATTACGGGTCACACTAAAACATCTCTTGCCGTGTGTTTGACCCTAGGTCTTGAATAGGTCGGTGACCAGTTGGCACAGATGATGGCGGTTATCAAAGGACTGTAGCCAGGTGGTTCTTTGGTGTTTGTGGACCCTTTTTCGGCCAGGTGGCTCTGTACACTGACCTATATGACCCTTTTGAAAGGGTTTTTGTTGAAAGGGTTTTAGCAAAAGGGTTTTAGCAAAACTTTGACGGTCCCTTGACCGTGCACTGACCGCGGCTCTTGACCTGAATAATAGCGACTGGCTGACACCACTAGTTATAATTTTTATAATTTAAAAATTATATCTTTTCCTTCTTGTTATCACTCCTTCTTGTTATCACATTACAATTCATTTTTTTCCTGACCAGTTTCGGATTTTCATCCATCATCGGAGCAAATTCACCAAGTTCGTGTAGAGAGTTCACTTCAACGTATTATTTTTGTTACACTCACATTTGTTGGTTGTATATATGTGTGGGGGTTGGTTATAAGATTATGTTCTGTTATGTACCAGATAGAAATATTACTTTTGCTTAAAAAATTTTCTCATAGAAACGTGATTTTTAAAGGGTGTAACGGGGAGAGCCGGGACCAAGTTTCTCAAATTCTAATCTATACAATATTGTAAATAAATATTGATGGGATTTAATAAATAAATAAATAAAAAGTGCATGATTGAAGATCAGATTCTTTTAATATATCCACCCTTGCAGTTAATACCGTATTTCTCATCACCTTTACATTTCTCAAGTCCACCTTATTTTTATATTATTTAAATCCTTTTTAGCTTTTCTACCATGTTTACTTAGTATTTTCGTACATAAAAAGTGTTATTTCAGTACATTATAAAGAAAACATATATGTAATTTATGTGTGTAGGTGTCATCAGCATAACTCAAAAACAGAAAATTTGAACTTGGTATGGGGAGAAGTAAACGATAGGCTTTCCTTTAAAGGGAAATTTCTATATATTATCCCGGTTAAGCCGGCATAGAACCGGAATAATAAGAATATATTGTCTATTATAAGAATTTAATGTGTTGCCAAATTCCGTTTTTTTTTTTTTTTTGTAAAACAATTGGTTTACCACAAGTACTATTTTTTGTGCTTAATTACGTACTATTTCAGAGGCGTATTTATATATTTTCGATTATATAAGAATTTAGGTGTGAACGTGTGTTGAAGACTCTTCTTTGATGACCACATTGCCGTTTATAATCTTTATCTTAAAAAGTACAATACTTTCCAGATTATACTATACACTCAAAACTCCACAGTATTGCGGGTTCGCATCATGACCATTCTGTTTATCCATGCATGCAGATATACAGGAGCTATGCAAAGTAATTTGGTAATTTATTATTATTAGGGTTGTCTTCCTTTTTTTATAACATTAATTGATATCGAAACTCCAGGATACCGCTTCTGCTCATCCTGTTCTCCTTTCTATGTTTCTCTTCTGGTCTTACGATTCCTGTGACGAATGAAACGTCCTAAATAACCAATGAAAGTTAAATAGTGTTTTACCACCCCCCCCCGTTTATATCTCATTTCAGGTTCTTTTAGCATGCTTACTTAATTAGCACTTATATTTTGTTGCAAATGTCTATACAATTAAAAAGGTAAATTCCTTTTTTTTTTTTTTTTTTTTTTTCTTATTTAAAAAATGAGACCGTGACTTATCTTAGATTGTACCTGGACAAGCACTTATATACAAGACCTTAACGTACGTATTAAGCTAAATAAGAGTGGTTCAGCCGTTCGTCCATCATCAGGATGTCTTGAAACTGATTTTTGCTATGTGCAAGTCTGTATTATCACATAGTTTTATCAAGACATTCTGATATTGGGTGAACTCAACGAAACCGGGTCGATGACCAATAAAAAATCGAAGCAAACTATCACAGAAAATATCACTGATTAAATGAATTATTCAATTTTTAACAAAATCATTATTTTTATAATAAATTATTATAAAAAGAAATTGAAACATCTCGTATTCAGTTAAAAAAAAAAAAAAATTAATGATATACTTGAATTGATCGTATAATTTTGTAGATTGTAGTATGTAATTAGTAAAGCGGCCAGTGATTTCTTAGTCTAGGAAATCTTGTAACCTTGATAGTATGAGAAACATTGTGACGTCATGATGGTGACGTGATGCGGAAGAGTTCGGCTCGATAATAGAACTATATAGGATGAGGAACAATGCGGGTGGTGGGGATGGTGATGAGGAGGGGTTGTGATGACTATGAGAACGTGGGTGTAATTGTCGTCGTAGCAGCGGACATTGCAGTGTGTATACTCTCTATATTGCAGATAGAGTGGGCGTTAGTAGGGCCACACCACGCTTTCTTATATTCTACCACCCACCAAAGTACACCATATCTACTATATAGGGGTTATAACGAGCCGGAATGTTCCTAGAACCGTCCATAGTGCTTCTGTAAAAATTATAGGCGCTTTCTCCTTCTAGTATTGTGGACTTCCATTCATCTCCTAGCGCGCCTACATTCTCGTTTAGTCTAAACCAATAAATAATCCATTCAAGGAATCGTAAAAAAAAAAAAAAAAAAAAGTTGCATCATTATTTATACATATATCCTTTCCTTTTATAAATTCTGTTCTTCGAAATTTCATTGATAGAAAAATAACTGATCTATTTTTAATAAAAATGCTTTGAATCAATGGTATTACTATAACAATTTACCAAAATAAAAACCATTTAGTAAAGTCGCTCCACCCGGTTGATGGAATTTGACCAAAACTTTACTGTCTTGTTAGGTGCAAATATTGATTAACCTGAACAGAATATAAGTTTTGAGACACGCGCGCACGCACACACACACACACAAAACTCATTTGCTAAAAACATTTCTTCGTATACACGAAATACGTATTTCCGGAGTAAAACTCTCAATTTCGATTATTTTGATCCGAAAGGTAATACTTCCTCTAAACCAGAGGAAGTAAATTTTTTACCACGTAGATTTACCTTCAGTGGGTGTATCAAACAAGTGGAAATCCAATGGGGCCGAATCAGGACTGTATATGGTGGTGGGTGAGGTAGTATTTCCCAGTTCTGTTTGTCAATGATTTCTCGAGTTAACCTGTGTGCTATGTGTGGCCGGGTTCATGAAACAGAATTATGCCTTTACTGTTTGACAATCAGATACAATTCGTTTTTTTTTTTCTACACTGGAAGCTTCACTTTGTTGATAAGCGTGTCTTAGTAATATGCAGCTGTTTATTGTAAAGTTGATCGACGAAAAACCGTACCTTTTGCATCCAAAAAAAGATTGCGATCAAGTTCTTTCCTGCTGATGGTTTGGTTCGGAACTTTTTCTTGACAGGTGAACTCGTTAGCCTCCTTCTTGCGCTTGTTTTACGGTCATTGGTAGCTTGTTGGTTATAATTTTAATAAAATTGTACCAACACTTGTGACTTTTCAGCTATAGTCTCAACACTTCTTGGATGAGAAGAGTGCATGTGAGTAACAAGCACTGGAGGTGAAAGAAACTTCAATTGAGCGTCCTAGTCCTATTGCGATCGTGCTAGATTTTTGAAATTGAGTTTTTATCGGGTATTCATGTTTTGAAGTCCCCGGAATGTGAAAAAAATATTGGAATGTGTATGTATCTCAAAAAAAAAAAAAAGGTTGCAGGTAGTTCAAACTTGGTATTCCGTTTAGATACTATCACGGGCATCAGACAGAAGATTTCGGGCAAAATCCATCAACCGGAACTGCAACTTTACTGAATAGTTATAACTTATAATGGATGTGTTGGATGGAGAGAATTTTTTTTTTTTTTGATGAGTTAAAAAGAAGACTTGGTTAACATTGGTTAACTGATATATTATTAAAATAGACACAGACTCTGCCTGGACTTTACAATGGATGAATGTTTAAGGTAGACTGGTATGAGAATGACACGTAGCGATTCGATCTACTGAACTGATTTCATCAACTGTGTTTAACTGTCTTTCATGGACTGTCCGTCGCTATATTTATACAGCTTCTCCCACTCCAGTCCACGAGAGAGTGGTTGAGCTTCTCTTGCTCTCTTTGGTTGGTGAACTTCTCTTGCTGTTACAGTAGTGTTTTTATTTTATTTTTTTATTTTTTTTTTATTTTTATTTTTTTTAATATTTCGTGATTTTCTCAAAAAAACGGCTCCAAAGATTTTCTTTAAACTTCGTATACTAACTACACACATAAATAACCTATCACTTTTATTTGAAACATTTTTCCGGGAAAAAACTGATTTTTTGGGGGTTTTCGGGGGGGGGGGGGACAATAGCGTTATGCTTTCCTTTTCCAGTATCACTTTAGTCAGTATAATATATGGTTTTACTAATCTATATATAATATTAAAAACATAGAAGAATTTATATAATTCCAAATTTGAAGAAAATCGGTTTAACCGAAGGTTTCAACGATTTTCTGTAAACTTGGAATACATGCTGCATAGATAGAAGCGTATCAGTTTATTTAAAACATTTCTCTGAAAAAAATTGATTCTAGAGTAGTATTGGAGATCTATCAGTTAAGTTAAATTTAAATTTTTAAACAAGCTTTCTTAGTTTTGACATAGAGCGCTTGACATAAGGCCGCTCAGGTATAGAAGTAAAACCCTCTGCCACCATTTTTATGGCCAACCCAACTGAACATTGTAACATTGTATAATTTTAAAGAAAATATCTTGTTTAAATTGTATTAATTAGAGTAAGAGAATATTGTCAGAATATTTCATCCTAGATTTTAAATTTATTTATAACATAGATAACTAAATTGAAATGTTGCTTAATAAAAGGTTAACGTGTTTATGAAAGTATAAAATAGAGTTGATTAATTTTAAATGATTTTCTGGGTAACTTTGGGTAAAAAGGTTTTACTACTAAGTAAAGTAAAGATCTGGGCATTAATATCGCAGAGCTTAGTGGTGGGGCTGGTTTTAGTGAAATTTCCCAGGTAACGTGTTACAGGCAGCTATTGTGGTTATACTGAGCAGTATTCCCTGTGGGTATTTTAATGAGTTTGTGAGAACTAAGGTAGCAGACTACATACATATATTATAGTTAACATACTCCCACTGTCTATAGAAATAAATATACTTGAAATCTGGAATATTTTACAAAAATTTAAATAATCTTAAAATTTTTTATATTTTTTACCAGAGTTGATTTTTACATTTTTTACTTTTACTTACTCATCCCCCACTTCCCCTCATACACTGCTCTCTGACTTTTGCAGATAACACTGCCATCCTCTCTCCGCACAACGATCCCCGTAATTGCATTTAGAAATCTTCAAAGCCATTTCAGCTCACTGGAAACTTGGTGCAAAAAATTGGCGAATAAAAATTAACGAAACAAAAATGCCACAATACACTACGTTTACATTAAGACGGACTACATTTTGCCCCCACTATATTTTAATGGTATTTCTTTTCCAACTGCTGCCCCATGTACATCGACAAACGACTCACCTGGAACCCTCCATACACGACTAAATAGAGAAGACTTCAACAGACGATTTAAACTATTTATCACTATTACTCGGAAGACGATCTAAACTATCCCTACAATATAAATGACTAATTTACCTAGTATTATTCAAACCTATGTGGAAATACGCTATTGAACTATTAGGTTTCAACCAAAAATTCCAATTCCCGCCGATCCAGAATCATTCCAATCTAAAATCCACAGAAAAATTGTCAATGCCCCCTTTTATGTATCAAATCTCACCCTATATCAAGACCTTAACATTCCTTACATAAACCGAAGTTGCTAAAACCAAGTACAAAAAGTTCCATCTGTCCCTTTCTCATCATCAATGGTGCTACAGCCCACTAATGGGCCATGGCCTCCTCATGCAGAAGTTTCCGCCAGTGTTCCCTGCTCTGTGCAGCTGCCTTCCAGTTGCTCGTGCCAAAAATGGCTGCGGCATCCTTTCTTAGTCGCTCCGATCATCTCAACTTCGGTCGTCCTATACGCCACCTGCCTTCCAGCTTCTCCACTTCAATCTTTTTTGCTATTCGGCTATCTTCCATCCTCGCAAGGTGTCCAGCCCAGCACAACCTTCCTAGCTTTACAAATTTTACCAAATCTGGTTCCCTGTACAGACTCCTTCGTCCTTCTTCTCCAGACATTACCCTCTCTGACCGCCCCGTAGATCTTACGAAGACATTAAGTTTTCTTCATATTTTTTTGAGAGGGTCCAGGTTTCCGATCCGTAAGTTACGACCGGTTGGATTAGTGTTTTGTAGAGGGTGATCTATGTGCTTCTACTTATTAGACTACTCCTCAGGTGTCGCTGTATGACAAAGTAGCATCTGTTAGCGAGAAGGATCCGTCTTTTAATTTCCTTTGATATATCGTTATCTTCGCAAACTAGCGATCCTAAGTATACGAAGCTCTTAACTTCCCCCTTACCGTAATCCTCCCAGACCGGTTGAAAAGCTGCTGGCCTCGAGACTCTCTAATGAATAAAAAATTATGAAAAAAAAAAAACTTTATTACTGCTGCCTACTCAGAGGAAGTTATTGCGATCCAATGTCGGATTTGCGAATTTGAGTTTTCACCGGAAAATACTTTGTTTTGGGTCCTGAGTCCTAAAAGTGGTTATTGAAATGGTTCTGTGTGGTAAGTAAAAGAATATCTGAAAAAACAAAAAGTTATGGAAAGTACAAACTGGTATGCTTTAGGTACTATACCACCGCATCAGACACGAAGATTTCCGGGCAAAAATCCGGTATGGGTTTTTTTTTAGTGTTGATTTTCTACTAAAATGGGCTCCCAATGATTTTCATTTAAATTTATATATCAACCAGACAGACACTGAGCTACGAATTTTATTTGGAAACATTTCTCCGAAAAATTCATTTAAGGCGGACTTTTGGGGGAGAGGTGGGATTAGATTATACTATAAAGTGCTATGTCCAGTGATTACACAATGTCTATCACATCTAAATAATAGTAATTAGAAATTAAATATTTTGTTAAAAATTTCCAAGTTTGACGACAATCAGTGACCGGAAGTGCGTTTTTACTCAGAAGTATTTTACAATGTATGCTATTTTGCCTCTAAAACAACTGCTACCCGTATTCTTTAAACTTCGTATATCAATGAGCTAAAACTTTTATTTGAAATATTTCTCCGGAAAAATTATTTAAACTTACTTTTGGGGGAAGGTTTTTTTTTTTGAAGCGGGGGGGCCCAATGCACTGCGACCTTTTCCGGGTCTATTGTGCTATGCCCCATCGGGGCTTGCCCACAGCACCCGAACAGATGTCCCAGATGTACATCCGTTCTATAAAACCTCCATTAGTCTGAGATCCCTGAGGAATCCCAGTATCCTAACAGGCTCTAGAGAGGGTATATCCTCCCCTGCTCCACCTGGTAGCTACCCAGGTTCTTGAATCTTCTCTGAGTGGGGCAGCCTTGCAGTTGTTAGGAGGAGTAATGGAGTTTCCTCCAGCTCTCCACAGAATCTGTATGAGCTTATCACTTTCCAAAGGGGGAGGGTTATAGGTTCCTTTAAAGTGGCTATTTCCGTTTATTACACAATTCTATTAACTAAAAAAAAAATTAATTAGAATTAAATATGTTATCGCAATCTCGAGTTTTAAAAAAAAAAAATCGGATGACCGAAATGGTACTTCACTGAAAGTAGTTTTTTAGTTTTCTGCTATTTTCTCTAAAAACGGGTTCAACGATTTTTTTTTTTTAAAACTTTAAATATTAACTACACATATAAAGAGCTACAATCTTTTATTTGTAACATTTCTCAGGGAAAATTAATTTATATGGACTTTTGGGGGAAAGATGAGGTTATGTTTTTCCCTCTAATGTGCTATATTAGTTCAACAATGTGCTATACAATTCTGTCAACTAAATAATATTAATTAGAATTATTTATGTTACCAAAATTACCCAGTTTTGAAGAAAATCGGTTGACCGGAAGGAAGTACGACTTTACTAAATAGGTTTTTCATTTTTTTTTTTGTTTTTGTGATTTTCTCCATAAAAAAAAATGCCGGTGGGATATTAAACATTAATAAGAATTGTAAGTATGAAGAAAATTTTCCATTTCGCCGTTAGAGAAAGTTCGTGTGAGTGTAAGTTTAGAAATTATAGAAGTATCAACAAAATATTCCAAGAATATCTTTATCCCTTATAAAGTACAAACTTAGCACAGTTTGACCTAAAACTTTTTCACCACTTAATTTTCTCTTGAAATCAGAGAAGTCTTGATTGATGGATCTAGATTACACTAACTGCAGGGCATAATAAGGTAGATTGATAAGAGCACACAATTCTTTAGACAGCTTGCTATTAATGTTTAGAATTTTTGTAGAAAATAGAGAAGAATAATATTAGAAATTCGGTTATTTTGATTAAAGTCATACAAAATCTTCTGGTTAAATTAATATTAATACTATATTTTTTTTTTATTAACCCAATTTTTTTAATTGGTGTAATAGAAAAAAATCTGGTATAAAACACTCACACGAACTTTCTCTTACTTCAGTTCTCTCAAAATTATAATTGACAAATTTTATAGTTTGTGTACCAAATTTAATGAAATTAGTCGCACACTTCCGGTTTACTAATTTTCTTAAAAATACAGAATTGTTGGCCATCTATTTATTTGTAATTAATTTTTTTTTTTGGATGATAGAGTTGTATAATCAATTATGATATCACTTTAGAGAAAAACATAACCCCATCCCTCCGCCCTAAAAGTGCCCTTAAATGAATTTTCGTAGCGAAATGATTTAAATAAAAGTTGTAGATCTATGTATGTTTATATAAATAGTTTCAAGGAAATTGTCGGAAATATTTTTGAAAAAATGCGGTGGTGTTAAATTTCAAATGTTATTTGAGATTTGTTCAATGTTATTGATGGTTTCTTCTGGACAACGTAATCACGTCCACTACCTACCTTGGTAGGTAATTGTTACCGTATTACCTCTAAAAGTGGACTAATGCTAATTTTTTCAGGTGGACTTATAGCATTCAACTACCAAATTAGGTGCCGTAAACTGGGGCGGAAGCACATATTTTACTGTTAACATTTTTAACATTTTTTAAACAAATATAAAATTTAGCAATACGGGGGATTCGATCTGACAACCTGCCCGTTACAAGTCCATTCTTATAACCACTACACCAAACCCACCACTCCCATAACTACTACCTCTATATTTATGTTAGAACAATTCAATTTACAGTTTTAAAATTTTTGTCATTTTTATACATAATTGTATTAACAGATAAGAGAAAGTAGTGTAAATTATTCACTTCACATTTTTATATTATGTTCAGTTCCTAAATTAATTAAATATATAATTAGTGATCCATAAAGTGCCATAAATAATTCTTTTGCTGTAGAATGTTTTTGATTTTTTTAGTAAAATAGTTAAATCTAATATTTTCACGAAAGATTAAGGCTTAAAAGGATGAGATTGTTATTCAATAATTATAATAGAAAGAATTTTTCAATGACAGTGATATATTTTCTTCTTATAATTCAGATTAAAACAATGACATAATCCTATTTTCTTATTGCAATATATCTATATTTTAATGTTACGTAAATTTATTGATGATTGTGTTATTCATTTTTTTTTCCTCCTTGGATTTTTTTTTGTTTTGTTTAGGATCCATTATAAATCACTATTAATACTTACTTCAATTCAGCTACAAATATTCATTAATAATCAATAAAGTTTTCAAGAGTTTTCTTATACTTGGACACATTAGATATGCAAGGTTGCTTCTGTTAATAGATAAAAAATTTAACAGAAGTGCTTACTAGTTTTTCATTGTCTAATTACATATATAATTAATAAACTACCTTCGAGTATATTTAAAATCAAATTTTCTTTACCATTAATATAGAGATGCACCCAGGCAGGTATTATAAGTGATTATATTGTTGTCCAGAAGAAAGCGTACTTCTGAGTGTAAATCAATGTTCAGATACATTGTATTCAAGTATATATTATGTAATTCATGATTACAATTTATACTCAAAGGTAAATCTTCTATTCAATTTTTCTGAGTATATTTATACTCAAGTACTTTTTTTATAAACAGATTTTTTTTTTAATGCAATAGTACGCAAGTACTTTCTGTATTAAAAATTTTTTGAATACTTGAATATTCAAGTAGTTCTTTTGTACTCAACTTTTTGAGTACATTTGTACTCGAGTACTTTTTTGTGCTCAAGTATTTTTTTTTAGTACATTTGTACTCTAGTAATACTCAGGAAATCCACTTTTGTTTACTTTATTTCTCTTATTAACTCGCTCTCACATTCATTTAGATCTCTAACACTTCACGTTCCATATCGGGTAAACCGTTTTTTCTTGCCACACCTGATTCCTTTAAAATCCATCCGGATCCATTATCATTTATACTTGTGAATAATTGATCTCAACTACACAAAGAATCAACATATGCAACTCCACGAGGCTAATCTGGTTAGAGGGTTGCCTCTTATGAGTGACAGAAATCATCGCCTTCCCCCTAAAATGAATGGAATTGCATCTTGGGGATTGCGGTGGGTACTGTTTATGACTTTGTGTGTCGTGGAAATGACTGTATGGGTCATATCTACTGTTAAGTGAATGCGCATGGTGTACAGAGGATTGTGGTACCGGGTCTTGCGTTCTCAAGTACTTGCATCAACAACTATACGTTGCGAGAGGGATTTTACTTTAATCAAGAGGGATGTTACTTTATTTCGAAAGGGAGTTATATCTTCTCTCCCGTTTATGTTAACTAGTGATCGTATCAGATTTTTAAATTTTGAAAATGAAAAAAAATTAGCAAATGGTATGTATGTGAGCGTTAAAAATAAAGTTTATAAAAAACTAAAACTCGCCGGAAGCTTAAACTTTTGATAAACCGTACAGTGCCAATATGGCCCCCCCCCAACTGTCAATTTCAGTTAAAATTGCGACTTTTGTTGGCATTTTTTGCGGGGGGGTTTGCAGGAGTGCGATATTTTTTTTTCTATACGACCATTTCAAAGTAACCTATGGTTCCTATTCGGTTAGATTGTATTCGGAAATGGATGTTGTTAAATATATCCACTTGGCAAGACTGCGATGGGCGGGCCACGTTGTTAGGATGGAAGAACTGCTATCCCCAGAAGAGAACTGGGAGGGAAATAAAGGTTTGGTAGGGCGAAAATAACTGGATCAGGTCGCGAATGATGCAAGACAGCTGACCATCCGGAATTGGTGGATCGTGGCTAAGGATAGAAAATCATGGCGTAGGATTCTTGAGCAGGCCAGGACCCAGTAATGGGTTGTAGCGCCAAGGAGTAAGTATAGTTCCTATGGTAACCATTCCTAATATTTGAGCACGTTAAAGAAACGCTTACCACGAACTGTGAATTTTCTGATTTTCCTCCCCTTAATATAAGTTAAGAGGGGCTGCACAAAGAAAGATCTGTGGCTATACGCGATGTGGCCACTGTTTTCCATGCTCAGAACATTGGTATCATTGAATGGTGGAAGATTGGTAGGGAGAAGTTAAAGACGTGATGATATTTGCGTCACATGCTGAAATTCTAAATTAGTGTGTGATTGTAGGAGAAGACTTAATGGCCTTGCTCAATGGAGCAGAGTACTCCTCTGGGACCCGGGCATGCGGGTATAGAAGGCAATTAGAGGACGGACGTGTTGACTAAAGTGGGATCCTCATTATCTTTTTGTGGTGCCGAGCAACAGTAAACGTCACCAAAGGATTTCACAACAGGAAATGAAAGTGGAGGAATAAATTACTAGTGAAGCACTGGTGGACCATGGAAGGGTGTTTAAGGCTAAGAGATTTATAAAAGGTATAAGACAGGAGGCTTGAAGTATCTTCTCCTCCATCAGTAGGATAAGTCGTGAGTCCTGGAAGGTGTATTGACTGTACATTCCTTCGCTAGCCAACAATTTACACAAATTGTGGCAGAACGTCTAGTTTTGGTGTCAAAATTATGACCTTGGGAGTCAGGGAAACGGTATACCACTACCTATAGGCCAGTGTTCCCGTTTCATTAATACGAAGTTCCATATATTTGCGGGAAGGCAACACTCTCGAAGGAATGCTTAGGGGAGTTGGAGATAAATGAGGCTTCTTAGGAGTGAATTTTTTTTTTGGGTGGTAGTCGAGGTTCCACGCATTTGGGCGCCCATTATTAATAATTTCGAAGTAACAATATTTAACGTTAAACATATTTTCAAAGTTTTTAATATTTTTACTATAAAGCTAATTCTTGTAAAATTTTCTTTTTAAAATTACTAATTCACTCAAATATATACGTTATACATATAGATATTTTTTATAGCTATTGTTAATTACTCTTAAGATGATTGATTATTATTGCATTTTATATTTATCTATAAACATTTTTTTTTTGTTCTTAAATATTTGTTCCTTACACAGAGATAAGCATATTTATACATTATTTTCTTTCTTGTCCACTTTAGTCTATATCGTGTGATACGCTGGCCTAGTGCTCCTCCACAGTATTAATAAAAATTCATCTATTTTATGACCTCTTGTATTTTCTATCTGTCGTCCTTATTAAGTGTCCTGCCCATTTCTATTTTCCTGTCCACCATAATTATTTTTTTCGCTTTTTTTTTTCTTACCTGAACACTTTTTTATCCATTATTTTGTTGTCCTATCTTTCATTTGGATATACCTTTCATAACTTTAGCTATTACTGTTAAATTGTGTTCCTTAGTTTACGTGTAATTTTTTTGTTGGTGAATGACTAAGTTTCTAATCTACATTTTAGAATTGGTAAGTTATACCACATTCCTTAATTTTTTTTATTATCTTCCCTTATTTCTATCTCAGATCAGATTATTTATAGATGTTACAATTATTTTACGCCAACATAAAATATATTTGAGTTTGTATTTCTTTTTCTTGTCCACTCTTTGCTATTTTTAGCCCCCCTCAAATAAAGAAATGGTCAACTTTATTAATTTCCTCATTATAAATTTAATAGTTTGATTACAGCTATATATTTTTTTTAAATTCTCTTACTAATAGGAAGTACTTTTCTTTTTCCTGATCCCAGTAACCCTAAAATCAGGGACTTTATGTATTTTGCATGCACTGTACAATTTGTTTGCATTGTGTGTATTAACAAACAATAATAGCATATATTACAACATTTATGGAAATTTAAAAGCAATTTTTTTTTATAAAAGGCTACATTAATAGACATACAATTTCAAAATCATTATATTGTAATTAATCAAACAAATAAAATTAGAAGGAAAACAAAGCCAATATGCAAACATTGGAATGTGATTAACAAATTAAAGTACAGTATTCATTATCCTAATTACACTAATATAGGCATAATTTAGAATTGGTCAAACTCCAAACCGTTAACAAATTACCACAAATTCATTATACATGGGTAAAATGAAAAATTTTCGGCGTAGTAGTGAAAATGAAATTTTTTTAATTTTTAAATAAATGTATTTAATAAATTCTCCTCAGTGTAGTCTCCCTTTAGGTGAATACATTTTGTCCAACGTTTTTCTAATAACTGGATTCCTTCCTTGAAGTGCGATTCTAGAAGGTTTTCAAAATATCCATTTATCGCTACTTTATTTTAACCCAAAACGTTTTCCAGCCAAAAAATTTCTTAAGGTTTGGGAATAGATTAAAGTCAGGGGGAGACAAATCTGGCAAATAGGGAAGATGTTCCAACAATTCATACTTCAAATCCCTCAATATTCCCACTACCAAACCGCCTTAGTTGGCGAATGCATTGTTCTGCTTGGAGAGGATTTTTTTTTTCTTTTACAAACCAGGCCTTTTCTCTCTAATTTTTTCATCTAGCTGGTGAAGAAGATGTGTGTAGTATTCCCCATTAATTGCTTGACCCTTTGGGAGGTCATCAATCAAAAGAAACCTTTCGGAATCAAAAAAAAAAAAACAATAACACTAGCCATAACCTTTTCAGCCGATTCAATTGTCTCTGCTTTCTTCAATGCAGAGCCACCGGCTACTACCCACTGCTTGGACTGTTGTTTCGACTCAGGTCAAAATATTCAGTTAAAATTCATTTTAAATTCAGTTATATTCAGTTAATATTTGAGTTAAACAACTTTCCTTAGAGCTGGAGCTTTTAGCTATTCATCACATTGTCCTTAATTTTATAAATGTGACGCAGCCCACAAAGTATTGTAATGACATGGCAAAGTCATAGCAATGTCAAACCTTCAAAACAGTAACAAAGAAAGATTAATTTACAACTAGTGACCTAGCCAGCTGCCTGACTTAAAGACAAGGCCGCGGCCAAACAAACAAACAAAAGGTAAATACCCTCACATCAAAGCAAGCACCGCTAAGGCTGGCCACTGACCTAAATCGGTGGTCACCAAACTAACCAAGGTCGCACACTAGGACAGATGTCTTGGTTTGAGTGTGGCCAACACTAATATATAAACTCGCCTGATTGGAAGAGGGGAGGATATACGATTACACTTCAGTACGAGCAGCAGTTTACGCGTCCCTATACAGTTTTTATTCATACTTATTACTTTAGTTGTGCATCTTAGTTCATTTATCTTAATCATTCTAATTTATTAGTTATTTAACTTCTATTTGATTCTAAGTATTTCCCGTTTAATAGTTACCATTTTTTTACGTTTAAATTATTGTTCAAATACAATCTATTTTTATAAAATCCATGTTAATAATTCGAGCACTAACTTCCAAAAATATCTAAACTAACTTCCGCCCTCTTCAAGACATCTACTACATACCTCAGGAATCACATTAAACGATTCCACTACATCTTGTAGTATCACGGTGGGATCAGATCATCCAATAAACGATTCCACTACAGTATT
>JAAEAF010008539.1:0-31479 GCA_011037195.1 Triatoma infestans
ACATATTGAAATATATCAGTTTTAGGTTAATAATAGTAGTTCCATAACAAATTTAGGACATGATTAATAGATAATTAATTAATAATTGTCATCTATTGCAGTTTTTATTTCTAATCTTCTTTTCAACATTATAATTAGGTTTTTATGTTTGAATAATATAATTGTTTTGAAATATTTGTAAATAATTAAGAAATTTAGGACTTTATTGGTAATGTATATCCTACCTTTAGATATTGTTTTGAATAAGATTTTGAAATTTTTGTTGCTATCTTTTTATTTATAGGTCTTACATACATACATCCCAGCTAAAAATCTAATCTTAGATTAATGTATTTTATATACAGCCAAGTATTAATGTATCTTTATTTTCTTCTTCCTATTTCGAATTATTGTGAAATTTTTTTAACTTTCGAAATTTCCTTTTCTTTAATTTATTTATTTGATAGAATATTTTATTGATTAGGAATTAGACAAGTCTTTTAGAGGAGACGTGTCATTGTGTGTTGCATTAATTGTTATTGGATCAGTGTTCCCAGGAAATTTGATTTGTTAAAGGGTTCTGGGGGGAACTGTAATATTAAGCTTTCCTTCAAAATACCACGTGAGTACAATGTACGATTTTACCAAAGAGGTAAATTACAACGGTGGGCAAATGCGGCTCTTCATTCAGTCAAGTGCGGCTCCATTTTATTTCAGAACTTTCTTTTCAAATTTTTGATACTTTTCAAATTACTTGCTCAACTTAGTTGCTGTTTATTTGAAAAAAATACCGAATTTATTTTGAGATCAATAAAAATAAACTATAAATAAATTTCAAAACTGCAAAACCTTTTTAAAAATACCTTTGAAATGTCAAGAAAAATTTATTAAATCGATTTAAATAAAGATCCTAAAATTCCATGGTTTTTACCTCTTCACCGCATAATTCACCGCGAGCATCTCATAGCGAAATACTTCAAATACGAAAATGTTTGGCAGATTGCGAATTTAATTAGAACCAAGGCTAGAAACACATCGTCAGTTTAAGAAATTTTTAGAAAAGTTAAAAACAAATGACGATACAGATGAATTACCGAATGATCTCTCCTTATGGTGTGTTGTGAGATGGCTGACAACTTACAATATTTTGAGTCGTTTTGTGGATCTTCTAAATCCTATCATAATATTTACAAAAGAAAAAAGAAAAATATACCCTGAATTAGAAAACGAAACATGGCTGGCTGTCTGACTTAATGTTCCTTACAGACATTATGGAACATTTGCAGACATTTAATTTGACTTTACAAAGAAAAGAAAAAATGATTATTGATTTGTCACAAACTGTATTTAGTTTTGAAGCTAAACTTCAGCTTTTGTAAAAGATATTAAGTCGAAAATACGAGGGTGGTTTGAAAAGTTCTCGGAATCACCGCTAGATGTCAGTGCTAGAGCAACGAGGTTCCCGCACAATAATCACAAATCCTTTGTGAGTGAACACGTGGCGCGTCAGTGCTCTTGCTCAGGAGAGTGGAGACGACTCTTTGTTGTTGTTCCCGCGTAGTGATTTGTGACAATGGAAAAAATGAGATTCGAGCAGTGATTAAGTACTTTGTAAAGAAAGGTATGAAAGCAAAGGAAATTCATGCCGACTTTCAGAACACACTGGGGGACTCTGCTCCTTCATATTCAACTGTTGCCAAGTGGACCAGCGAGTTTAAATTTGGTCGGGAGAGCTTAGATGATGATCCGCGTAGTGGACGGCCAAAAAGTGCTACGACCCCAGAATTTATCGCAAAAGTGCATAAAATGGTCATGGAGGATCGTCGACTGTAAGTGCGAGAGATTGCCGAAGCTATAGGGATGTCATCTGAACGGGTATATCACATTGTAACCGAAGAATTAGGAATGAAAAAATTATCGGCAAGATGGGTGCCGCGGCTCTTGACATTGGACCATAAACGCACCAGATTGGAAATGTCCGAACAAAGTCTGGCCCGTTTTCAGCGCAACCAACAAGATATTTTTGCGCCGGTTTGTGACTACAGATGAAACTTGGGTCCACTACTACACCCCAGAGACAAAACAGCAGTCAAAACAGTGGAAACATGCTGAGTCACCACCACCAAAGAAAGCAAATGCCATGTTATGGCCTCAGTTTTCTGGGATGCAAAAGGCATTCTGCTGATAGATTATCTTCCTACTGGCCAAACAATTACGGGGCAATACTATGCAAACCTCCTAGGCAAACTACAGGAAAAGATACGCGAAAAAAGGCCTGGTTTGGCAAGGAAGAAAGTCATCTTTCATCAGGACAACGCCCGCCCGCACACAAGTGTTATTGCCATGGCAAAACTTAATGAACTGAGGTAGGAATTGTTGCCACATCCACCTTATTCACCTGATTTGGCACCATCAGACTTTCATCTCTTCCCCAAGCTGAAAATTTTCCTCGGTGGACGGAGATTTCCTACAACGGAAGAACTGACAGCCGAATTGGAAAGGTACTTTGCAGGCCTGGAGGAATCTCATTTTCGAGATGGGATAAAGGCATTGGAACATCGCTGGACCAAATGCATTAGTCTACAGGGAGACTATGCTGAAAAATAAAAGCAGTTCCACCGACGTAAGACACTTCTTTCTAGTACATTCCGAGAACTTTTCAAACCACCCTCATATTTAATCATTTTCCACGAGTAAAAGCCAAGATAATTAATATCAAAGAAGAAAAGTTGATAAATACGAGAAATTGGAGGAATTGCAAGCAGATTTAAAACATAGGTTTGAAGATTTGAAAAGTTTCAAATCTACATTTGCATATTTTGTGAATCCATTCATTTGTGATATTATTGAAGGTGGATTTCCAGCCTCTGAAATAATACTTGTTGAAAAAGCGGCTGCAGAATTAGAATTATTAGAGATGAAAGAGGATCAGGCATTGCAAATGCAGCACAAATCTACAACTATTATTGAATTTTGGAAACTCATACCAGAAACAAAATATCCAAATTTGAGGAAAGCTGCTTGTCGTCTTATTTCAATTTTTGGTACAACATATTGCTGTGGGTCTTTGTACTCCACGATGAAGTTCGTAAAGTCAAAATTTCGTTCACAGCTGACGTATCAACATATTACAGAATTACTGCGAACAGCTTTAACAAAATTACACGCTAAACTTCAAAGCTTTTTATTAGTGTATTTTTTTTTTCTCATAGTTATATTTTATTATATATGTGTGTACTTTACATATCACTGTATAACTTTAATTAAATAAAATTCTCCTTCCGAAATTTTATCCATAATCAAAGGTCTCCCCAACAAAAAGGCCCCGGGAGACGATTTAATTCCCAATATTGCCATAAAAAACCTGCCTCAGAAAGGTCTTGCATTCCTAACTGGGATCTTCAATGCTTGTCTTAGATTAGGATATTTTCCCAAACAGTGGAAGAATGCTATAGTGATAGTATTTCATAAAGCTGGTAAACCAAAAAGCGATCCTAACAGCTATCGCCCAATCAGTCTTTTAAACTCTCTCTCCAAAATATTAGAAAAAATAATATACAAACGACTCTTAAAACACTTGACAGACTCTAACACAATCCCACCTCATCAGTTTGGATTCAGACAAAAACACTCACCACTATACCAACTAAAAAGAGTCACAGAACACATTGTACACAATTTTGAGGAAAGAAAATACACGGCAGCAATATTTCTTGATGTAGCTGCTGCATTTGATACTGTTTGGCACTCTGGACTACTTTACAAACTTACAAACACAAACGCACCAACATACCTAACTCGAATAATAGGATCCTTCTTACAAGACAGAACATTCCAGGTAAGACTCAACAATACATTCAGTACAGAAAGACAAATACTAGCGGGACTACCACAAGGGGCAATCATGAGCCCAATACTCTTCAACCTCTACTGCTCAGACATACCTGAACCTACTACAGCGACCTTAGCTACCTACGCGGACGATACCATGTTAGCCTCATCCAGTACAGACATTAACGAAAGTATTACTGACTTACAAACATCAATAGACTGTATATCTGGTTGGTTTCACCGATGGAAGCTAAAGTTAAACCCATCTAAAACTGAAGCGAAAATCTTCGCTCTCCGGCGGTTTCGGAATGAAGACCTTCGCCTACTAACAATTGACAACCAGCAAATTCTCTGGAAACAAAAAGACCAAGGAGTGCGTTATCTGGGCGTAATTCTTGATACAAGACTCACCTGGAGACTACACATTAACACTAAACTGCAACAAGCATACACCCGACTGAAACAACTCTACCCACTCATTAACAGAAACACTCCTGCACCACACTACTCTATAAAACTCTCCTTAGACCTCTCCTGACATACGCCTGTCCAGTTTGGATAACAGCTACCAACACACTGACAAAACGATTGCAGACTTTCAAAAACAAGGTACTGCGAATTGCACTCAACGCTCCCTGGTTTGTCAGAAACACACAGAGAACTTGACATGCCAGATATATACACACACATGATTAAACTTACAGACAATTTCTTCCTAACGCTTCACACACTACCCTCAGCTTCACATTACCACATAGGCGAGCCTACTTCATCCAGACGATTAAAACCCAGACTGTATTAAGATCTCTGACAAAACTCATCTTTGTTTTATTGTTTCTTTATCTTTCAATAGCCCTATGTGTAAAGCTCTGAGCGAGCTGGCCCATAATAATTTGTAAATATAATAATAAAAATAATAAAAAAAAATTAAATAAAATAGAAATTAATTTGTGTACTAAAATATTATGTTGTGGCTCTTTATAATATACGAAAAACCGAAAAGTGGCACTCATTTACTTCATGCTTGCCCACCCCTGGTATATATAAATATTAATACATTGAAGCATTGCTAGGAAAATCGATCACCGAGACTTGCGACTTTACAGAATTAAGTTTTTGCGTTGCTTAGAATTTTCTCGAAAATCATTAAAACGTGAAATGTTAACTACATATCTTTTAAGACGTATTACTTTTATTTGAAATATTTTTCGAAAAAATTTATATTAAGTGTTTCTGAGGTACATTTCGGATGTTATGGTTTTTTTTTCATTGTTATTGACGCATTGTCAGTAAATACATTCAAATGATTTCCTTAACAACATGTAGCCCCATCATTCTATATTTATGTTGAACTCTGAACAAAAATCCATTTTAAAGAAACATTTTTTTTTTTTTTTTTAATTTAAGGCGACATAATCAACATCTGTGGTCATTGGCGCCCGGAGCCTTCTCAGTGCACTGCCGGCCCTGGACAGTGTTCTCTCGACTACAGACAACACTGTCCATCACCGAACAGTGAGCTGTAGAGGTAGAGGCTCCTAGGAAGAAAAAATGTAAGGGTATAGCACAGCTGGACTCGAACCCGGGTCTTCCGCATGGGAGTCCAGTACGCTAACCACTTAACTATTCCCCTTCCCTGAAAGAATATAAAGAAAATTTATCAGTTTTGTAATTTATTAATCGCATTTAGAGGAAGTCATATGAGTGTTTCACAACAGATTTTTTTTTTTTTGTACCTTCTCTACCGGATGTAAAGTAAGCACTCCCCAGGAAGGTGAAATGGTGTCTCGCCCTCCTGGCCGCATTTCCTACAGAGTGGATTTGCAGACGCTTCCTCCAGAGGCAATGCTTTTTAAGAAAATGGACTTCCTCTGCACCGGAGTGTTTTTCCAATATAATGTGTGTTTCCCAGGCAGTTTTATATGAGATGTCGTACAAAGGCTCGTAATGTCGCCAATCGTGAGGCGACCTCCTTTGCTAATCTGTTGGCCTCTTCGTTTCCTTAAATATCTATGTGCTCCGGCACCCAGCCTAGCCGAAGGCTATTGTAGTTTGCCAGAGTTTTTCCATTGTTCACGGCATTCTTTAACACTTGTCGACCCTACGTAATTCGCTGCTAAAGCTTTTAGTGCAACCTGACTTTCAGAGTAGATGGCAGTTCTTCTGATCGTTGTGCCCTTTTTCCTAAGATATTGGGCGCATTTATATTGGCGAAGATTTCAGCCTGAAAGACCATTGGGGTGCTACCAAGAAATATGCCAATGCCGACACCAGCGCACCTTAATATGTATGCCATCCCCGACACCGGTCATTTTTCTCGTGTTTGAGTCACTGTGATAGTTAATTCACTTGTGAAGCTTTCACCACCTTAAAATTCGGTTCAAAGAGATAAGTCGGGTTTATCAGATCTACTTCTATACTTAGCTGCGGAATTTTCTCTAATTCCCTGAATTCCCCTAAAGGTTCTAGGGAGCCTGGATGATAGCATCGTAGTCCGTCAAGAAGTGTAATTGAAGTCTCTTTCATCTTCCTACAAAGTCTTCATTCATATTCATTCAAGGCCCCGCTTTTTCACTCCTCTCTGATCTGAATGCCCCAAGAGAAAACTGTTGGTATACGTACAAAGTGTATTTTTGCTCAGAACTTGCCAACCTCTTTAAACTTTTCTACTCCTAATTACCAAGAAGAGTCTTTACCTACCTCAGTTCTGGAAAGGTTTACTACAGCAATACTCGCTTCACTTTCTCCTCATTTCTGAGCTCTCCTTGGAGAGACTGCTCGCTTTGCCTACAAGAGAATTCCGGAAGTGGGAGTTTCGAACAATAAGATCTAAAATTTCCTTTCTTGCTCTAGTCACAAAATTAGATAAAATTAAATATCTTAGACTAACATATAAAATACATTATAAAAGTCGTGTTCATCTTTGTCGTTCTTGTGCGTTATAAGCGCTGGCATCACACGGGTCAGTTGAGGCAGTTTGCAAACAAGACAAGGGTACAAGGAACCCTGTTTAGGGGAAATACCCTGATAAAAAAAGAATCTTTTGTTCACACACACACACACACACACACACACATTTCAAAACCATGATTTTTTTTATTTTTATTTTTAGTTAATACATGAGGCCCCAATTTCCGAGCTTTTTCACCTTTCCAAATCGCTTTAAATTTTGAACAACCGTGAGACGACGTTGAGTTTTTCAGCAACTTCTCGTGTAGTTGAAGAGAATCAGCTTTGATGATTGCCCTCAATTGGTCGTTGCCAGCTTCTATGACCCTTCTTACCTTCAAGGCTCTCTTCTTCTTTCAAAACTTCTTGAACCATCATTGCGCTTAACTTCTTTGGTAGTTCCTGTTTTGTTGACGTTGTGTGTTGTCTCCGCTGCCATACAATTCATTGCTCGAATAAGAAAATCCTCGAATTAGCTTTTTATCTAATATTATTTCTATATGATAAAGCAAGAGTGAAATAAGCGTAACTCTAAGTTTAGTAGAATGTTTGCTTTTCGTTTAATACAAAGTTTAATTCACTAAAAATGTTAAATATTCACATACATTGAAACAAAGTTAAATTAATTAGTTCTGTCTAATTACTCGTAACTCGTTTAATTTCGTTTACAACAAAAAGATACCAAAAGGACCTTCACATATGCATCAAAAAGCAGCAGTTAATTTTCATAAATGAAGTCTCCCATTTTTGAAAATAGAGCGCTACACTTGTCGCAAAATTCGTTTCACCTTTGGCTAGTAGAGTGCCCTATTTTTAGCAGAATACCATCCAACTTCCATAGACTAAAATAGCAGCAATTAAGTCATTAACAAAAAACATGAAGCGAGAAATGCGGAATGATGTATATGCATAACATCACCACATTTATTTAAGCATTTACATATTTCACTATCAAAGATAAAGTTGAACCATGCGAAAACCGCCCCATATATTGGGGTATACATAGAGAATCATTAAGTCCAATTAAATAATAATAAAACTAATTGTTTCTTCTTTGAATGAATTTTGAACGCCATTTTATCATAAACACTCGTATTGATAAAATTTATCATCTGATAAAAATCTATAAGCTGATATAAAGTCTATCCATCTATTATAATGACTGTTTGAGTGAAGATAAAATAACATTGCATAATAATAACAAAATATACATGATACGATACGGTGAGCCCTGGGGAAGACCCTATTCTCCCGGACATGATATAATAATACTATTTACACGTGTA
Organism: Triatoma infestans; assembly: GCA_011037195.1. Lineage (NCBI taxonomy): Eukaryota > Metazoa > Arthropoda > Insecta > Hemiptera > Reduviidae > Triatoma > Triatoma infestans. The sequence continues at coordinate 8,046 of JAAEAF010008539.1, forward strand.
CACAATAACATTAGCATAATAGTATGATTTGCTTTGCTGCGTGAACATATCATTTTATTAAAATTATAATCAATTGCTAGCTAATAAGAAGAAGAGTATATAGTTTCTATAATAATATGTTTTATACTATGTAAAATATAATAAATAAAATAATGTAAATATTATAATCAAAGTATAAATCTAAATCATGGGGAAATGTAAATATAAATAATAAAGGATTAATATTAAGCTTGCAAAGAGTAATAACGCCAATTCTAGCCAATTCCAGCAAGATAATCGTAGATATTCTCTTAATAGTCCATTAGATAAGAAATAGTATTATTATTATTATTATTATTATTATTTGTCTGTGGGGAGGGAACCCCTAGGCTATCCAAAGCCTCACTGGGCCCATATAGCTACCCCAAGAAAAACAACAATAAGCCGGGTCTATAACAGAAATCCAGACCCGGATGTAATCCATCTAAGATTCATCGCAGTCCGAATAAATCGGACAATAACCTTAAGCGGAAATAGCCTAAGCTCTTCCACAGACATCCTATTCCGACCAAAGGTCCTGAACTAATTTCCTCACAACCCAAGCAATCAGTCATAAGATGGATGGGTGTTTCCTCCTCTGTCTCACAGACTCTACAAAATGGATCCGGCATGAACCCAATTATGTAGAGATGTCTCCGTAAACCACAATGTCCAGTAAGAGATCCAACCAGATGCCTGAGAGCGCTCCGTGAAAAACACAGCAACGTCTCACTAATGGCCTTGTCCGGACCCCCGATGAGCTTTTTGGACTGCCGAAAACCAACTGAGCTCATCCATAAGGATGAATGCTGTGAAGCTGTCCATGTCTGGAAGCCTGACAGACATGTGCCAGAAGACACGCCAACAGCAGGCTCGGGACCAATGAAAGGAAGAGAGGCGCCTAATTTGGCAAACCTATCCACCTGCTCATTTCCAAAAATTCCCATGTGACCTGGCACCCATACTAGAAGCACATCCTTCAGAGAAGAAAAGCTCTTCCAGTCTTTTAGAACATTCTAACACCAACCTGGAAGTGAGACACATGAACTCAGCGCCTTCAACGCAGCCTGGCTGTCCGAGAAGATACAAACACCTTTTAAGTTAGTGTTACGTACCCTCTCATCCAAAACACAACAAAGAATAGCGTAAACCTCAGTCTGGAAGACCGTGGTACATTCACTAAGAAATAGTAAGAAACATATTAACTTTGTGTGGGTAAGAGGGCATCTTGAAAACAATGAAGTTGTGGACAGGCTAGTGAAGGTTGCTGCAGTGAATGGAAAGCGACATTCGGATTCCGGCATCAGATGTGAAGAGGACGATCTCGACGAATATCATCAAAAAATGGCAAACGGATTACTTGGGATCCACCAAGGGGAGGTTTTTATAAGGTCACGGTAGATAGGATTAAAAAAATGCCTTGGTTCAGAGGGCTCGCAGTGATAAAGCATTTCGCCGCAACAATCTGTAAGCTTCGTTCAGGTCACGCGGTTTGTGGAGCATATTTATTCAAGATAGGTCAAAGAACTAATCCGTTATGCACGGATTGCCACATGACTGAAGACTTTGAACATGTTGTGATGGTTTGATATATAATTATTTGACAGCACCATTTAACTATGAGAGCATTATTTTCTCCGGAAGTATATATAGGTTTTAATCGAATTTTAGCCAGCTATAATCAGACTTAAAAAAAATATATATATATAAATAGATATATAAATAGATACAAATGTATATATATTGTATAAGGTCCGTAGCTTTTCATCGAGTTGATTATTTGTTAAAAATTTGTTTTTTTCTTTTTATTTCTTTTGTTAGTACTTCTTTGCTTATTTAAGCCTAATTAATTTCATATCCTGCATATTTTAAAAACTTACACAATGTGTTAGTTATGCTGGGTGAATAGCGAAAGCTTTTGCCAGAAAAAAAAGAAAAGAAGATTAATATGTGTGGCTACTCAGTATTGGCTTCTGACTGACGGAATTTAATGGCAGAACTAATGTCACTTAAAATGATATATAAGATTACATATTTATATAAGATTACATAGTAAAAACCAAGGGGAGAGAATCATGCCAGACAAGGAGAGAATCGAAACTGCGTTTAGAACTAATAGCTCAATGAAATGTAAAGCCTTGCCCCGCAAAATAGAGTCAAAGACGCGAAGTTTTGCATACATCAAGTGCAAGAATTACTAGCGGCACTACATCCGAGCATTGGCAAAAAAAAAAAAAAAAATCACCCTTTCTAGAAATGAACGTAATAAAAAGCAAATGAAAATGGAATTCAAATAAAAGTTTTCTGGAAACAACGAATTTAGTGCAGAACATTATAGCGCGACGTAATGTTTTTTTCATATTTTTAAAATAATTCAGTTTAATAGAACCTAATTTGTGTTTTATTAAATGTAAATAACAATTCTTGCTCTTATAATATTGATTATTGAATTTGCAAAATGGATAAACTTTCCCTGCAGCTTAACAGAGTTAACCTTTCATTTAGCAGTTTTACATACTAGGCAATACTACTAATAGTAATAGTTATATTATAAATATAAAGAAAATAAGGCTTTGATTTATATTATATAAAAAAACGCAGCACATATCTGTATATGAACACTAAGATTATAATATGATTACCTTCACTATCTCACTCTCTCGCCCATTCTCTTTCAACATTCAATATTGTCTTGATGAAGTTTAATAACTAAACATTAGAGAAAGTATCTATTTGAAACAAAAATAAAAAATATATTGATATAATCTTATATTTCATATTTAAAGAAAATAATAATAATAATAATAATAATAATAGTAAACTTTTATATGGTTAAATTATCAAGATTTGTATGGATTATAAGAACATAAAACTTTAATATCACCAACTACTGTTGTAAACAATGCCACATCAAATAACGTTGCAAACAATATGATTTTTAACTGTATAAAACAATTGCTGCTTGAGGGATTAGAATAAACTAAAAACCTATTTACCTACAATAAAACTAACAAGGTTTTAGAAATAACAATAAAAAAAAAAAAACAAGTTGTTAACAATGTAAATATATTAAAAAAAATAAAATAAAATAAAGTGTTAAAAATTATCCAATCACTAAAAAGGAAACAGATCTCTTTGAATTTGGAATTTTATTATTTGTTTACATGCAGGATAGATGGACAATTTATAATTAAATCGCAGCAAAATAATTTGCTATGAATGTTAATTTGTTGTAGAATTTGTAGAAAAATGATTTTACATAGAATTAAATAATTAATTTATAACAATTAGGTTTGAGAAAAATTTGTATGCTTTATTGGTTCTGTCTTTACTTAATGGTACCAGAATCTTTTCTCTAATACTTTTACTAAAACTAAGAATGTCTTAGATATAAACTATATGTGCATCACATTATATAATTTATTTCAACAAGAAGGGACATTACACTTCTGCCAGAATTGAGAACAATCAGTCGACGACCCGAACTACCAAATGCAAGTTTGTGAGCAGTAGATCTTGAACAAAACATCTTCCAGGTTCCGTAACAAATCCATTGACCCATCCCTCTAGGCAGCTCAAAAGCCAGGGTTCAAGTTGCAGTTAACTTTGTAGGCTTGGGTCCCCACTTCTGATACGACTGTTGCCTTAGATACTCTCGTCCTAGGATCTTCTATAGCTCACTGTCGGGTGATGAACATTGATGTCAGTAAAGACAAACTGATTCGCCCGCAAGGGGTATCTGTTGCAAGCAGTTACTTGGAGAAGAGCGATCCCACGAGTTACCACAGCTCCATCCACTTCGTCACAACAGCAAACAATACACTTAAAACTCTTTACACTCTACTCTTTACAGAAATGAACATACACAATATAGGATCTTCGACCCTAGTTAACTGGCGTAAGCCAAGGGAGAAGGAAGGGATTAGCTCAGCGGTAGCGCGCTGGACTAGCAACGCGGAGATCCTGGGTTGGAATCCAGCATGCTGCCCTTAGATTTTCTATAGCTAGACAACACTGCTCGGAGGCCAGTAATCCCTTATAACAAAGATAAAAAGACAAACTGAAACACGCGATGCACTGAGAAGGCTACTTTGCTACTGAGCGACAAGGGCTTTATTTAGCGTGGGGCTTATATCTATCTTCGCAGATTTAAAAAAAAGAAAAATTCTTCTTATATACCGTTTTTAGAAATGGAATAATCAGGCAAAAATTCTCTCTATGGCTACACAAAAAACAGAAGGCCTCGGCGAATGCCAGTAGCAGAAATTTAAAATAATGATTCAATAAATTCAAGGTTTAAATAATTAATGTCATACCATTCGAGATAATGTGTATTTATTTATTCAAATTATTAACGCATAAACCGTAGTCATTCAATGGATTGAACAATAAATACATTCATTGCAATGGACCAGTAGTTATACAGAAATGTAATTTAATTGGTAATAATAATCTATAAAATTTAAAGGTCAAATAGTAATTCATATATTGTCAATTAAATTAATTTAAAACATTTGAAATGATAATTATATGTTCTGAATTAGGTTTACGCCTATTTGGAAAGGAAAGAAATATTTTTCTTTTAAATATTAAAATAAGTTAGATAAACTTTAAATAAGGCGAAGGACATTTCATGTAAATATAATTATAGCTAGTTCGTTAATACATAATTAGAGTATATTACTTTTTTCCTTAAGTATGTATATGTTTGAGCGTCAATATATATATATAAAACATTTAAGTTAGGTAAGATTTTGCTAAATAAATGAAAAATAATTGGCAGATTCTTCCAAGTCATTAAAGGCACCGCATTCTCTTACATCCATCCAATTCAACCCGGCAGGTAGTATCCATGCACCCCTTCTTTATTTAATCTATACAGCAGCTGATAGTTCCACTCACCCAAATACTTCAGTATTCACCTTCGCCGATGATACGGCAATCTTGTCACCAAACTTCGACCCTGTTATTGCTATCCGTTCGGTTAAAGCTCATCTTATAATACCTCAAACTGGCTTATTAAGTGGAAAATCAAAGGAAATTTAAATACATAACTTCACCTTAAATCGTATAACCTTCCCTCCTATGTACCTAAATGGGAACCCCACCCCACCTGCTGATATGTGTTATCTTGGACTATACCTAGATATAATGGTATGATGAAGGAGAGAAAATAGTTTGGTTCAGATTAATAAACTAGATAGGCTGAACACTGTATAATGAAACAGTGACACTGACTGCCCGAACTTTACACTAAAATAACAGAGAATGGTAGCGAGGTAAAGAGTAAGGTAGATGACACAATGGGACTGCTGAGTGAACTCTGCTATCTATCTCTCGTATATCTCCTGTCGCTGTATTTCAGCAGTTTCTCCCACTCTACTCCGAGAGTGGTCCTGTCATTTTTGTCTCTCTCTCTGCTACGGATCCCTCTCTTAGGATCCTAGGATGATGTAATAGGATCCTAAGAGAGGGATCCGTAGCAGAGAGAGAGAGAGAGACAAAAATGACAGGACCGCTCTCTCGGACTAGAGTGGGAGATACTACTTATATACAGCGATGGCAGATATACACGAGTTATGTGGCAGAGTTCACTCGGCAGTTACAAGTGTCATCTACCTTACTCTTTACTACTCTACCATTCTAGTGTAAAGTCCAGGCATTCAGTGTCACTTTTTACATTATACAGTGTTCAACCATATCTAGTTTATTAATCTAAACCACCAAACCATTTTCTCTCCTTCATCATACCCATTACTAGATAAGAGACATTCATGGACACGACTCAACGCTGCCACCTCAAAAATCGTTCGGCTCTTCCATATACTTATCGGCAATCACTCTAAATTATCTCTTTCTAATAAAAGACTTTTATAATCTCCTTACTGAGACTTCTGTGGACTAGAATTGTACGGCACGACAGTTCTAGCGTTCAATCTGAACCGAATCCAATCCCTTCAATCTAAAATCCTTCAACAAATCGCAGGTTGTCCCAACAAAGCGCTGATGATCCCACGACCTCTCATAATTACTTAATGGTATTCACCAATGGGATAATTATAATTCAAGTCCCATTACATCACATTCTCTTTATAATGACACATTTAATTATTGTATTTTGAATGCAGTGGTAAATTTCAAATAAATAAACAAAAACAACAATATTGCACAACATTGATGACACAATTTGAGAACACAATTTTTATAGTTTAACCTAATTTTTCTAAATTTTTTAACTTCGGAAATTACTTTTTTAAATAATGATGAAAAAAATTGTACCGAAATATTTGTCTAATGTCAATATATAATTATAATAAGGTGAAGGGCATTCAGTCTTATTGGATTTCTTTTTTTAAAACAAAATTATTACATCAATTTAGATTATATCAATTTTTGTAAGAAATTAAATATATTAGAAAATATAATATGAAATGGGCTTGCCAAAGAGTACAATATAAAAACATACATGAAAAAGAGTTTTTGTTACGACATTTCATTATTTGGTTGTTAAAATAAATTAATATTTTATTCTATATTTAGATATTTATTAGTTTACAGAATTCAACTAATGTGTTAAAACTCTATGGAATTCAAATCGAAATTTAAACAATTTTTGTGTGAATCATTCACACGACTTACATAGTTTTGAATGAATTATTTATTTCACATATAATTCAAATGAACATATGTCCATCCATATATAGGTTGACCAGAGTATATGCTCCACCCACTTTTTTTTTTAAAACGGCGGGAAATTTCGAAAAAAATTAGAAAACACGTATTATCATTTTTAGTCTAGTTTATTTTCAGTGATTGAACCATTTTTTTATACCCCAATATCCCGAGATACAGCATCCAACTTTTTTTTTTCAAATGGAACATTATATATTTTTTTGCATATTTTTATAGTAATTGAGCCTCAAAAAAAAAAAAAAAAAAAAATTAAAATCGGTTAGGTTTTTCAAAAGTTATGGCAATTTAAAATATGAAAAACAAATTTCAGTTTAATGTCAAAATTACCTTATTTTTTCTTTAAGAAAGCTCTTCAAACTGGGCACCATCAACGGATAGGCAAGCCAAAGCTCTGGACTCCCACGCTCTGTTTGTAGCAGCACTTAGGTGGCAAAGTCAACATCTAGGCAGGCTAGAGTTATTCGACGTTCCATATCTTCGACTGAAGTCAGGGATTAAGGTTACTGTACATTTATTTTTTAGATATCCCCACAAAAAATGCACAATTTTATGGACTGATGAATCAAAGTTTACCAACAATGGCCTTCTTAATCGTTGGAACTTTAGAATATGGGCAGAAGAAAATCCACAAGTTACCTTCGCCACACGCCATAGGTTATTTTTTCTACAAATGTTTGGTGTGGAGTTTGAGGAAACCAACTAATCGGCCCATACTTCTACAGAGGGAACTTAACTGGTGAAAGGTATCTAACTTTTTTAAGAGACATTTTGCCAGTTTTGCTGAAGATGTTCCTCTAAAACGTCGGTTAGATATGTATTTTCAACAAGATGGTTGCCCGGCACATAATGCGAGAGTTGTTCGACGGTACCTGGACAGAAATTTCCACGAAAAGTGGTTAGGAACTCATGGTCCGATCCAATGGCCACCTCGATCGGCTTCAGTCGAAGATCTGGAACGTCGAATAACTCTAGCCTGCCTAGATGTTGACTTTGCCGCCTAAGTGCTGCTACAAACAGAGCGTGGGAGTCCAGAGCTCTGGCTTGCCTATCCGTTGATGGTGCCCAGTTTGAAGAGCTTCTTTAAAGAAAAAATAAGGTAATTTTGCCATTAAACTGAAATTTGTTTTTCATATTTTAAATTACCATAACTTTTGAAAAACCTAACCGATTTTAAATTTTTTTTTTTTAATTTTTTTAGAGGCTCAATTACTATAAAAATATGCAAAAAAAAATATAATGTTCCATTTGAAACAAAAAAGTTGGATGCTGTATCTCGGGATATTGGGGTATAAAAAAATGGATCAATCACTGAAAATAAACTAGACTAAAAATGATTAAATACGTGTTTTCTATTTTTTCGAAATTTCCCGCCGTTTAAAAAAAAAGTGGGTGGAGCATATAACTCTGGTCACCCTGTATAATTAGGTAGGCGAACGAAGTCTCGAATTTCCGGTAAACCGATTTTCTTCGTGTTTTTTTTTTCGGAAGTCGGAATTTTGGTGTAATACATTTACATACATTATATCTATATATTTTCGGATAATAGTCAGTGAAAAAAATATTTTAATTAAATCTTCAACAATACCTGGATACAACAGCAAAAATCAAAACAATAAATATAAATAACAATCCATCAAATAATAAATATCTGAAAATAGAATTACTAAATGTGTATTATGCATTTAATTGCATTAAGATAACCAACCAAACTAAGATGTTTCCTTCAAACTTAATATTGCATTTTTATAATTAAATAAAATAATTTTTATTATTTTAAAAATTAAATAATCTGTTTAATAATTTATAATAATCTGTTTAAATAAAAAAAAAAAATATTTAATTATAAAAATGCTATCTATATTAACGTTACTTGTGGAGACGAGTAGGTACTCATGAAGAGTATGATATGTAATCGAAACGTGTTTACCTTTAACTAAAATATTTTTTTTTCACGGACCGAATCTGTAGATAAATTGAATCATAGACTGGTCGAGAACTACTTTCATCCATTACAATCATATTAATATTATATTATAGACGATTGAATGAATAATAATGAAATGACACTTTAGAGAAAAGCTTCACTTCCCGGAACACTCCTTAAATGAATTTCCCAGGCAAAAAAATTCAAATAAAAGTCGTTAGCCCTTTTTTATTATTGTCGATATATAAAGTTTAAAGAAAATCGTTGGGACTATTTTTGCGAAAGTAGCAATAAAATGAAAAATCTATTCGGAAAAGTAATTTATACATCTGATCCGCTAATATTGACCAAAAACTAATTGCCTCAGATTTCAGATTTCTGCAGTTTTTTGGGGGGTTATGGTGATCAAACACAAACACCCAGACTAATCTCTAAAAATCACTTTTTCGGACTCAGGACATCTCTATCTCTATTTAATTAATGAAATTATTTATTATTATTATTAATTGTTGTCGATAGTGACAAACATATGGAACAAATTTATTATAATTCGAAAGTTAATATTCGGTAGATCGATAAACTGGCTTTTTGTTAAATCAGCAAAATTTAAGTTCAGAAAACCGTCTCTAATAGGATTATACACTCAGCTATAAAATGAACGTTCTCTTTGATATGGTATTATTATACAAAGAGCACATTACAGTTTACTTGCCCCAAATAGGTTCACCATTCAAACACAATAAATCTCCTCACATTTTAGAATAACCTACACAAATTAAACAAATGACAAATTCTGAGCTTTATCGTTAATAAAAATTAAACTTAGATCAAAATAACGATCTAATTATTTATAAAATAGGAATAATGAAGAAGTACTAACTTGTTTTATAAAGTTGGTCATGAAATTTAATTTTTAATTTATCTAATATATGTTTAAAAACAATTCATTTTCGAACTACAGCCAAAGGAAGTAACCATTAGGAATAATTGAAAGTTCATAAAGTGCCGCCATAAAAGGTGTGGACAACTTATCTGCATCTGAGGCAGCACTTACCTGCAATTTATCTGAACTATCAAGTAAACTAAGTAAGCCGGCTTAACTATGGTCTTTTAGAAAGTAATGTATATATGGAAAATAGACTAACTTTTCAAAATGTAAATATAATTGGAGAAATGTACATATTTATGGTAGAATAATCGTATATCGGCTTCTTTAATTAAGTGTTTTCCTTTAAAATATTTTTAAAACTTTCTAAATATATCGCTTTCTCTTACTGCTGTAGAGGAAATTTTATGATCATCTCAGCATTTCGGACATACATGTAAATGTTTTCTTCTGATAGTGCACTGAGAAGCTCCGAGCGCAAATGACTATAATGTCAACGCGCCTTAAATAAACAAAAATAATTCTGACCAATCATTGACATTGTTCAAAGAGAATAAAGAATCACACGAGAGCTCAGTAAACAATATGTTCCAAATCTTAAACCCATACTGCATCACCATTAACAACTTCAAATGCATGATGTTATAAGAAGACGGGAATCCGGAAGTTTAAGGAAGCTTAAGGATATAATTAAAATGAAATTTCAGAGCAAACATAAAAAGTTTGTCTACCTTGATTTCTAAATAAAGGATATAGTAAGTCTTAGGAAAGTGTTGAATGTAGATTTGTTCAATTTCAGCAATATGTAATCCCTTAAATATGTTCTCCATAAAACTAGAAGGAGGAATGAATTTCACGTCCAACTTCGACATTAAATAATCAAAAATGGTATTCAAATTGTAATAAACAGATCGAATTATATTTGTTTATAAGAGCACAATATATTATGATTTCATTAGTATATAAACCATCCCACATTATGGAAGACTAATAAACAGTAAACTTATAACATAATAATATATTGATTCATCTTTTAATTTAAAAGAAAAATAGAAATAAAAATTGTAATTATTTTAAACGAGAAGTTATTAATTTTAAATGAAAAATTTATATATATTTTTTTTAATGAAAGAGTAAATTAGTTTTTTTTTTGCAAAGGCATTTCGCCATACAGTCAGCCCTGGAATAAATTAGTTTAATTGCATTATTAAATAAAAATACAAGTATTAAGCTTAAATAAACATTAAAAATTACCAGACATCTATCTAGATAATTGTTCGTAGCAAAAGATATCTATTATCTGAATTGAATGAATGAAGCAATACGCCCTTGTCTTCGATAGTAAACCGTAGATTGTTGATGATACTCTTATACCGAAAATTACCTTCTTCCTAATAATTTTAACCTCAAATCCGGTCTGCTATTGCTTAATTTCATCTCTTCTTATTATCTTTTTATCTTAAACAATTGTTTATTACTGGACCTATATGTATTGTATAGCTCACTTGTCAGGTGATGGTCAGTGTTGTCTGTAGATAGAGACAACTGAGAAGGCTCAGAGGACACAATAGATCTTTCAGGTCACAGTGCAATAAATCCCCTACAACAATTTCATATGTATTATAGTTAATTAATGAGGACATATTATTTTTTGTATTTTTTATTTGTTTTACTTCAGAAAAATATGTATATTTACCTCAGTTAGTTTCATTTGTTCATTCTCTTGAACAAATTAATTTTGTCCGTCTCTATGGAGGATCAAATCAGTAATTTAGCGCTTTGTAGCAAAACCTCACATATACCTCATCTATCTCTATCTAATATTGCGCAAAAATTATTTTGCCTTTAGGCTAAACTGAACTGACCGACCGGCTTAGCCAATTCAAGAGAGCCTGACAGACTAGCGTAGAGAAGTGTGCACATGACCGTGTAATAAGCCGGTAATATAGTAATGAAGGGATGTAAATAATATACTATGTATTATTTATAAAGTTTATTATGTACTCGATGGTTTCCTTCGACCAGAATCGGCTGCAATTCCTACTGTTCCTACGATATTCAAGAAATTTTAGTCGACCTAAAATGTAGGCGTGGCTAGTTCGGCGAAGTTTTCTTCTTGGTTGCTTGTTAGACTTTTCCAAGTGTTGCTTATTAATCCTTTAAAGTTGATCTGAGATTTCTTAAGTATTGTTAGCTTATATCCAGCTTTTCCTTACATTTAATGGGTGCTAAAGACAGCTTCTAGAGGAAAGCTTGATTTCCAAGTTGTAGCCCATTCTATGCAGGACATGACACAGAAGGTAATGCTTAGTTGCCTGGAGACGCATAGGTAGCGCTTGGACGGATGTTATTGGCAACACTGATCTAGCTTCAGTATGGCAAATTTTCTCAATAAGGGTTTGACTCCATTACAATTGCTTCCACTATTTTCTTTAATATTGTATGTTTGTGGCTTTCACTTACTTCCATCACTTTTATTTAAAACATTTTTTTGGAAACATTGATTAGAGAAGTATTTGAGAAAGGGTGACGTTAGACTTCCCTTTAAAGTGTCATTTCAGTATATTGAACGGTTCTGTCACCTATATTGTGTTATGGAAAATTAAATATTTTACTAAAACTCCAAAGTCCATAGAAAATAGGTTGTCCGAAAATGTAAATTACGTGAATTGTTTTACAGTGTCTCGCAAATTTCTCAAACTAGATATCCTAAATTACTCATAACCTACCAATTTTGTTTGAAACTGTTTTCAGAAAAATTTATTTTAGATTTACAAAATTATTGTAATCGCTTACTATCACTAAGCTATTTTAACTGATAACTTCTAGTGTGTAAGAATGACTAAATAGAACAGTGCTCACGAGCAGTGTGTAGTGCTCACAGTGAATGGCATAAGAAACTGGCTGCTAGCAAACGGCCTAGAAATCTCTATCACTAAGACTGTGTGTTGTCCATTTACCAGGAAAAGGAGATTGCCGTTCAATACTGCAATAGTATGGGGAATTTAAACTTTCCTGTAGTTAAGACGGCGAAATTTCTTGGTCTGAGCTTAGATAAAACTCTTTCATGGAAAGAGCATGTAAACATCCTTCAGAAAGCTGGGAAATACTTAAATGGTCTCAAAGCAATTCCACACCATAAATGGGGTTCAGATCCCAATGTATCCCTTTTGTACTACCGAACGACAATTAGATCTATAATGGATTTTGGATCTATTTTTTACGGACAAGCCAAAAAGACGATACTGAGACCGTTGGATCTCCTTCAAAATAAGTCCTTAAGATTATGTTTAGGTTTTTTGAGAAGCACCTCTCTGAATGTTATACATGCTGAATCTGGTGAGTTCCCTCTGCTACACGAAGACAGTATTATCTGATAGGTATGTACTCAAAATCATGGCCTCTGATCCATTATTATATAATAATATCTGTCAATTAAATACTAAAGCTTAACATATAGATTTTGGATTAAGAAAAATTTACCAAATAGAAAGTTTTCAGAACATTTCTTGTTTAAAAGAAAAAGTAAAACCCCAAGTTAAAGTACCCACTTTTAGTAGTCACATCTTTCTGGCTCAAGTTAAATTAAACATTGCCTTTTTAGAGGATTTTTCCAAACTGCCCAGAATCTTCAGAGACGCAGCCTTATCAGATACACTTCAAATTCTATGGCCTGAAATATACTGTGTATATACGGACGGTTCTAAAATAGAGGATGCAGTTGGATGTGCAGTGTACGATTCTCAATCAGAATATATAGAGAAATACAGCTTACCTCCGGTAACATCAGTATATACCGCTGAAATGTAGCCATAGATCTGGCACTACAATACATAGGTACTCTCACTCACATAAAGTATACCATCCTCAGTGTCTGCCAGAGTGTACTTCAAAAATAAAAAAATATCGGAAAGTCAGGCATTGCAGAGAGGGTCCATGCAGTAAGAAACAAAGGTGTTCATGTGAGTTTTGGATGGGTAAAAGGGCATTGCGGTTTAAAAAACAACGAAATAGTAGACAAACTAGCACGAGAAGCAGCCATTCACGGAGAACTACTAAATCTCCAGCTACCTTACAAAGACTACTTCGCCATTTGTATAAAAATGAGTTCGCTAAATGGGAAAATCTATTTTAAAACTGTACAAAAGGGTATTTTTACAAATCTAACATTAGAATTCTCGGAAGACCATGGTTTAAGGATTATGTATTAGATAAACACATGGTGACTACAATCTGTCGTCCGAGATCAAATCACGCTATTTGCAGAGCTATCTATGTAAAATTGGACAAGTGGTAAGCTCTCTGTGCCCCTCGTGTGAAATACGTAAACATTTCAAACATCTCGTCATGGCCTGCAGTAAACATCAGAGCGACAGATTAATTTTCCAAGACAAAATTAAGAAGTACTTTTGAGAGAGTGCCGTCTATGAAGAAATCTTGTTTTCTGATAATATAGAAGTGCTCAAGATATTATATGAATTCGTAAATAAAATCCTTCAATCATGAAAAATTGCAAGCATTTTTCAAATACATTTACTGCTTCAACTGGAATTGTTTATCATCTATTACAACACTAAATATTTATTTTCTTGCTGGCTGTATGGCTAAAGGCTAATGCCATTAAAAAAAAAAAAACTGATAACTTGTTATCCGGATCAGCTGGTGATAACCAAACGAAATATCACGTTATAGCTTATGCTATTCACATACACAAAGTGAAAGAGAGGGAAGGTAAATTCTAAAAACCAATTTTTCGAACTCAGGAGACTTCAGAAAATCCACTTCTGGACTTGAAAACTCAAAATCGAAAATATTCGACACGGGGCCAATATTTACATCTTGTAGCAGTTAAAAGAAAGCAAAAAACATTTTTTTTCTTCTTCTTCTTCTCCTTGGCCTCCTGTCTGTGCAGATTAACCAGATTCTCTGTCCAGGTTTCTTGCGGCTTTCATCGGCGTTTTAGCTGCGGCTGGTGGTAAGGTATTTGTTGTTGATGGTAACTACTCATTATTGTATTCCTACTATTTGCTTTTTATTTTCATAGTGTGATTTTGTTTTTGTTTATGAAATTGAAAATAGCCAAATATAATCCGTGGTTTGGTTTTGTGAGGATGTTATGCAGATTGGCAGGTTGTATACGTTTGCATTTATGATAGCCTTCCATAGGTTATCTCTATCCTTGGTGATTATCACATTCGAGAATCAGGTGGTTGGCGTCGATGATTGATTCAGACGGGCTGAGCATACTGAGTTGACTGAGATTCCTATCCGAGACAGATGATGTGGAGAAAAGTTATGGTTGAACGCAGTCTGGTCATGGTTGTAAAGAAACTTCTACTTTCTGATAGGTCAAAGAACCAAGGTTTTTTTTGGTCAAGGATTGTCGGCTGTAGAGAGGTGTAAAATTTACCTTTGAGGCATTTTGATTTTTTATTACTCAGTGGTCCATTTTCTGTAATACTTACGTTTGGACTAATTCTTTATATCTGAGGGTAATAACTTTTCAAAATTGTGATCCTCTAGATTTATTGCCTCCTTCGCTCTGAAGTCTGCAATTTCATTGCCACATATCCCTGAGTGACCCTTAATCCATACCAACCGTACAATTTTTCCGTTAAGACCCGCTCTCTCAAGGAGACAGACAGTTTTGAGAGCAATAAAGTGAGCCGGAAGTTTCTTAATTTGGTAAGCACACTTTTGCTGTCGGAAAGAATGACTGACCACTGTTTGTGAATCTATAGAAGAAACAAAATTTGCGCATTTGTTTATGGCAGTTAGTTCGGCTGTAAAAATTGAGGCATTACGGTTTAACCTGTGTAACATACTTTGTTCGGTTTGCGGGTCGAAACATTCATTCAAAATTAGTTAGCTAAAAGAATTATTTAACTTCATATTAGGAAAAATATATTTATCTCAGCTGGGGACTTCATGCAACCTCCAAAGTCTATTTCATTGTGTAGGTTCTCCAAATGTTTAATATTGAATATTTTTACTAAATATCTAGTAAAAAGTCGAAGTTTGAAAACAAAAAAACTTCTTTAGTACTATAGGAATTGCAGTAAGAAAAAGTATTGTTAGAATATGTCTCATCAGATACTTTTCATTTGTATTTCTTCACATTTTCATAATCTTTGGTTAATGTAATTTATGTATCAGACTTTTCAATTGCTGTACGGTTTAACTCTACAATTCTTTCAGGTACAATTTCAGAAATACTATATGGAAAGTTCATTCCTCTTGTTATCAGAGTAAGGATGCCCATCGTGCTAAATTAAAAGTTAACACAATAATAGTTACAATTTCTGTCGCTAGATTGTAGTAACTTACTGAAAAGATAATAGCATAATATTAATAATCATGAAATTATTTTTTACATAATATTTTTTAGTTTATTTCAAAAGCGCCACAGTCAGAAAAAATGTGTTTAGCGAAATTTTTTTGTATGAATGAGAGAGAGAGAGAGAGAGATTATTTGGGACAAAATATCTCAAAATAAACATCTCAGGAAGCACAGGTCAAAATCCTACAACTGAAATTGCTGCTTTACTGAGTGTTTTTTTATTTATTTTTCATATATGTAAAAAAAAAAAATATCCCAACAATTGTTTTGGTAAAAACTAATTGAACATGCATTGACAAATTAATTTTAGGAATTGCGATTTCGGGCTTACTTCTAAACTAATATTTCAGAAAATTTATCAGTTACATTTAAATTGTATTATTGCACTGAGAAGTACATGCGAATTTTTCATCACAGATTTTTGTATTTAGTACATCTTCTAATCTATTAATAAGTGATATTCTTTATGATTCGGCTGAAGGAAATCATGCCCAAGCAAGTCGTAAATGCTATGTATTCATCTTTTCAGATTATAAATAAAATATTATTCTCGTAAAAAATTTAGTGAAGTAAGATTGAAATAACATTCCAGATTTCCGCCATCTTCCAATGTAAACGAAGAGGAGGCGATGGATTGTTTGTTCTATAATTTAAATATGGAGAAAATTAGTTATTTTATATTATATTTGTTAATAGAGCGTTTTTATTTAAGGAGCAGACAAATCTATAATTTGTCACCAATTTGTCTCTATGGCTTTGCACCAAGTTGTGCTTTTTTGCAAAGCAGTATTTTTCATTTTATTTAGAAGTTAAGTTTAATTTCTTAACTGTTAAATTCTATCCAATTCTGTATGTTCCTCACCCTTGCCATAAAGACATATATCTTTAGTCGAATAAAAAAATATTTTTAATAAAGAATTATTATTATTTCGTTTTTTCAGACCTCAGTAATAATACTGGATATAATGTAATAATGTACGGAATAAAATCAAGCACATTTATTATTATTATTATTATTTCCTTTTTATTTTTTTAAGTGTCTCGCGGCCCTTAGGCAAGGGAGGCACCTGGCTCATTATAAGTGAACATTTTTCTTTTCTTCGTTAGTTTTTATTTTTTTGTATTTTTATATCAGTAATAGGCCGACTTGGCCATTGTTATGAGGGGTCCCGCGGCCCCGGCTCGTCCTTTCCCTGCAGCAAAATCTCCCTGACGATCCTACAGGAATGGAGGATTACAGCTTGCTGCAGTAGAGCTAGCGTCTTTCTATTAATCTTAAGTTTGAGCAGTCCACCCTGGATAGCGCGTGAAATTAAACAGCTGCAGAGATGACAGTCGGCATAATGTCGACAGATTCAACGTCTCTCCAAAGAGAAGCAACCTCAGCTGCCAGCGGCCAGTACTTAATCAGTTTCTCATTGAAGGCCCGCACAACATTAGCCGAGTTGTGACATCTATTATACCTTCACTCTTATTGTGCCACACAATATCAGGTCCGGTGCCCTCTACTGTGTGATCCGTGAGCACCACGCGATCCCAATAGAGTGTGTGCCCGGAGCTCTCAGCACCGGTTCGGGATCATACTGGTAGTAGGGTGGGGCGACTGAGCGAATACCTAACTTCAATGCCAACTCCCGGTGCAGTATCTTGTCCATACTATTGTGCCTCTTAAGGTACTCCGTCTGTGCCAACATTGGACACGCAGAAAGAAGGTGGTGGATCGTCTCTGGGGCAGAGTGGCACAATCTCCACTTGACATCCAGGACACTGACATCTCCTATAATATAGCGCATATAATACCTGGTAGCCACCACCTGATCCTGAATGGCAATTAGGGTTCCCTCACTTTCTGGGTAAGGGTAAAGTTGCCCACGGGTAAGCCACATCACTGACTCCTCTTTGTCTGTGGCGTCATTATTATTATTATTATTATTATTATTATATTGTATTCTTGTATTAGTATTTATATAAATAGGCCGGGTTGGCCATCATAATAATCAACAGCGGCCGCTCGTCCTTCCTCTGCAGCAAAATCTCCCTGATAATCCTACAGGAATGGAGGATTACAGCTTGCTGCATTAAAGCCAGAGTCCTGCCGGAGTTTTTTTATTGATCTCAAGTTTGAGTAGTCCACCGTGGATAAGCTCACGGTATTACACCAGCTGCAGAGATGACAATCGACACAACGTCAGCAGACTCAACGCCTCTCCAAAGAGAAGCAACCTAAGCTGCCAGCGACCTATACTAAATCAGTTTTTCATTGATTCAGTTGTTGTTATTATTATTATTATATTCTTTATGAATCCTGTTTCTCAATCAAATTAAATCTGTGTATAGTCAAGCCGACATTAACACCTCATGGTTAGTACGGTCTTAAGAGGATCTTAGCCTCTTCCTCATTCTTTACCCTACGGCCTGCCCTTTCCTTCCCCAATTTTATAACATACTTTCGTAACTTAACTCTATATTATACTATAAAGAGCCTTCGTATTGCTTTATTACTAACGTTACCACTTTGGCTGTTATTGAAACATAATATTTATATGTAAGCAGTGTAATTAAAAATATTTTCTGTACAGATTTATTGTTTATTAGTTCATGCAACCGCTCTCTGCTTATGGAATTCCATAATCTAAAACAAAATTATTATTTGTTTCAGTTACGGGTACCATTGAAGGCTAATTTCAAGGTACGCACCAGAGATCTGTTTGTTGATATACAAAAGAAACATCTGAAGGTTGGATTAAAAGGCCATCCACTTATTATTGATGGTGAATTAGAACATGAAATCAAAATAGAGGAGACAACATGGATGTTGGAAGACGGAAAGAATTTAGTAATTTCTATCGATAAGGTAAGAAACAATTTTTTTGCCACATTTCGGAAAATAGTGTAACAATGAGATCCTCATTTTTATTAATATTGTTTTATTTTGGAAATCTTGTTCAAATTAAGTAAGTTTTATCTTCTCTCTAACTTGTGCTTCTTGAAGGAATGATTGGATTATTTGAGTCTAAAATAATATTTCAATAATTCAGAAATTAATTAGCCAATACTGCTGTGGTTAATTTTTTTTTTTTAATCTACGCCCTGCCGGATAGCTTTTTCAGCCATTCGGCTCCTAGCAGCCCAGTATAACTTATATTTATTAAAATGACAATTGTTTCTTATGTCCTGCAAGGCAGGACTTGAGTCCATTTCCTCTTGGTCACATAGAGGGCATAGTGGCGAGTTGACGACACCTATTCTATACAGATGCCCTTGCAGGTAGTCGTGACCAGTAAGTAGTCTAAATGCGGCCACTGTATCTTTCCTGGGGAGGTTGGCGGGGATTCTTCTTCCAGGATCTACCAGTGAAGTCCATCTCTTCCCTTCAGCTTTTCTACTATGTTTATCTTTAAGGAGATCGCAACTTTTAAGTTTGATCTCCTTCTTGACGCAATAGTAGGCAAGAGAATTTTCTTCTTGATCTTTCCGAGATCCTTCCTTGGCAGGTCCGTCTGCTTGTTCATTACCATGCAAACCACAATGACTGGGGATCCATTGCAGACTAATTTTCACATTTTTATTCATTAGAAATTGCAGTATTGCATGATATTTTCTGACATCGTTCGATGCGTTATTGCTTGGGCCCGCGACTGCTATTATTGCTGCTTTGGAATCAATTAGTGTCACAACTTTCTTATCACCTCTCTTTTTATTTCTTGGACAGCAATCAAAATGGCTCTCACTTCTCCTTTGAAATTAGATGCTAGTTGGCCAACAGCTTGTGAAATTTGGAAGCAAGTGTAATAGGCTCCCGTCCCGGTGTTTCTTCTTGCACCTTCTGCAGATCTATCGGTATACACATGTAGCCATGGAGGAGATGGATACCTTCAGCTAAGGTCTCCAACGTGGAGAGTTTCTGTTCTTGCACACACTTCTCTTCCTTATTTATCTCATTTATCAGGGACAAATGAAAGTCGACACTCCTATTTGTTAATGGCAAAATTTCCAAAAAGGGCTGGCGTTTATTAATAGTTAATATGAATGCAGTTGGTTAATATGAATATACTTTTAGGATTCCTACAACTGAAAAAACATCACAAGATTAATCAATATATCAATTAATAATACATAAAATTTATAAATCAATGAATAAAGTTGGACTTCTAATCCCAAGAGAGAAAAATACACTCTTACAGAGGTTATGAATAATCGGTGCTGCATCATTAATAAAAGGTTGAGCTAATTTTAAAGTTTGGATAAAATTACAGAATTTGTTAACTAATATTTCAGTAAAGTATAAAAGTAATGCCTATTTTATATGCGAGCTTAACGTCCAACTACCTAATTAGCTGTTGTGAACGGGGGCGGAAGCACATACTTTATTTAACCTACACCTACTTAACATTTTTTAAACGAATGTAAAATTTAGCAGTTATAAGCGGGACTAGGATTGGGGACCTCCCAGTTGGTTCATACTACACCAACACCCACCAGATCGCTATCAAAATCATAAACCTTTGACTGGTACAAAAAATTCACAGAAGGGAGAAAAGAGGTCGCAAATGAGAGCCACAAGCGCCGCTCGAGGACAGCTCTAACAGAGGCGAACATTCGGGCCGTTCGTGACATTATCGAGGGTGACCAATGTTTGGCATTTCTGAAATTGCTTCGGAGATCGGGATACGTTATGGAAGCACTTAGCTCTCATGACTTGGGGTTTCAAAAGTTGGGTCCCTCATCTGAGGACGACAGCACAGAAAATGGCACGTTTGGAGACTTGTCAGTGGTTTCTGGCTCGATATGCTGAACAAAGGAAGTCATTTCTAAGGTGCATCGTCATCTGTGACGAACCATGGGACCATCACTATACTCCAGAATCGAACCAAGCGAGTATGAATCGGAGGAAGAAAGGAATGGCAACTTCTGTTATGAAAGCAAAAACTCGTCTTCAGCTGACAAAGTGCTTGTAACCATTGTCTTTGATTACCGCGGCATTTTGCTGTTGATTTTTTACATGAACAACATACATTAATGCAGAATACTATTGCCAGCTGTTAGATGAAGAAAACTGACTAACACCGTAAAAGACGTAACCAACCGATTAGAAAGCTGGTTCTCCTTCATGATCATGCTCGGCTTCTACTGCGGCTGTAATATGTGAGGAACTAGAGAAAATGTTTTGAACTGCACCAGAACATACTCCCTCAAATCCAGATTTGTCACACTGCGACTATCACATCTTTGACCGCTAAAAGAAAAGAGTACACTAATTGGCCTCAGACAAACCCGCATTCATTCGACGAACGGGTAAAGGAAGCTGCCACTTCCCTCGAAAATTGATTTCTAAATCTGTGGACTGCGCTGAAAAATGATATGTACTTCATTTTTTTAAATAAAAAAATTAGTAAAAAAGATAGCCCATTTTGTATTTGATCAACCTAATATACATAGTAAGTATTTACAGAGAAGTTGGCTTTAAATCCAACAAAAAATATTATTTTTATTTATTTATTTATTTATTTTTGGACATTCCCTACAAATAGAGTTGAGTTTGTAAATCTCTTTCAGTATTACTTAAATTTTAGAAATTACAATCATAAATACTAACAATTGCCATCTTAATACAATTATTACAATCTAAAAGAACGGAAGTGTAAACAATAAAAAAAAACAAACTGTGAGTTATTAAAGAACAAAAAACTAAATAAAACCTGAAAATATACTTATAGTAATAATGACAGAAAAAGTTCTCTCGTGTCATACATTATAACAATTAATTAACAGGAAAATAAACTTTGGCACTAACTATAGAGAGTATATAAATATTATGGTATTTCTAAAATGTAAACATTCTTAAGTATCATATTTACTTATTTTTTCCTTCATCAACAACTGAATTTCTCATTTCTAAAGCCCCTTTTGAGAACTAGTATAATTCATTTAATTGATTAATATCAGATGCATTGTCTGTGGCATTGTCCATCTCAATCACTGTTCTCTCTATATACTTCATTAAATAAGTATTTCTGTAACCGTGATAAATTGGGCAGATAATTAGAAAATGATATAAGTTATCAGGAGCTTTGAAGGTCCTGTTGGGTCCACATAGGGCAATAATCATCAAGATGAAATTTATATGATCCATCTTTATAAACAATTCTGAAATGTAGAGGTTGACACTTCTTAGCTGACTTATTAATCTTAGTTTAGATATTTGGGTTCTCAAATTTAGGTAAGATTCCCCAAACTCTAACGACCTTATGTTCCTATAACTCGGATTAAATTCAAAATTGGAAACAGAATTAATATCAAGACGCAATACATGATTTTTAATTTTTTCAATAGCACTTCTGGATTCTATTTGTGGTTGATTTGCAATCACCTTTGCAAGGTTTAGTAAATTACTCATGCCAGTAGACGTTAACTCGCTTCGGCGGTATATACAGGGTGTCCACCCCCTTTTTCTCGGTAATTATTGATGATGGAAATAAAATTTCAAATCATAACTTCCTTTATTTTTTGAGCAATATCTAATGATATAAAAAAAAATTCTGCCGCTGATATGCAGGTTACAGAAACAAACTTTTTTTCCAAATGGGAACCCCTATTTTTTATTATGAATTCTAAAAGTACTTTTTTTTTGTGAAAAAAACATTTTTTGAAAAATTAAAATTGCTTTTGTAGTTCTCAAGTTATGAATTTTTGAAGAAAAAAAAAGAAGTTTTTTTTACCGCTGGCATAGTAATAAAAAACAGTTATGGATAAACACATAGAAGAGTCTGTCCAAAGAGCAAAAACAAAATTGCAAGATGAATGTTTACACAAATGCTCTCTTGTTTACTGTTTTAATCCCATAAGTTGTAAACAATGCCTTGTTTTTAAAATACTTTTAGTCTACCTCAAACTTCCCTTCGTTCCGGCAAGATGAACCGTCCATATTCGGCAAATGAAAAAACTGTACGACATTTTTGTTAATGCCGTCGTAAAGCTTAAACAGCTGCAAGGGTTTACCAGGAGAGATTTTCTGAACGAAGATACCCAAGCCGGAAAACGATTGCTCGTATTGCTGCAACGTTCCGCTTGTTTGGCAGTGTCATTCGCCAAGGGCCAAAAAATAGGGTTAGAAATGTTCGTACTTTCGATATTGAGCTTGATGTACTACTATATGTGCAGGAGAATCCTAACACTTCAATGCAGCTAGAGTTCTGGGAATTAGTAAAACTGTCGCGTGGGAAATACTCCGGCACTATCAAAATAAGCCATTTAGGTACCACATTGTTCAGCGGTTTCGCGAAGGGGATCAAGAGCGCCGACTTATTTTTTTGGCTCATATTAGTGTATTAACGGAGGAAATTCCAGATTTTTTATCTTTTATTTTATGGACCGACGAGGCAAAAACATAGGAAGCCATTTTGTTGTTTAAGATCCAGCAGTCAGCGGTAAAAAAAGTTTGTTTTTTTTTCATTCAAAAATTCATAACTTGGGAACCACAACAGCAATTTTAATTTTTCAAAAACAGTTTTTCTCACAAAAAAGGTACTTTTAGAATTCATAATTAAAAAATAGAGGTTCCCATTTGAAAAAA
>JAAEAF010008540.1:0-15545 GCA_011037195.1 Triatoma infestans
CCCTGGACGGGGGGGGGGGAGAACTCACCAGTCACGATATATTCACGTCCGTCAAGTTGGACTGGCCACCATCGAATTATTAAAAGATTTTTTGCACATCGTTTGTGCCGCGTTTGTGCCGGCGATCTGCAAAATTTCAGCGTTTGTGCCGTATAATTAGCAGAGTTATTAAAGAAAGAATGTGGCCAGCCCAACTTGACGTCAAGTTAGACTGGCCACCAATTTCTATTTGACTTTTGAAAATTCTTTTTTTACCAATCGTTAGTGCTGTGTTTGTGCCGGCGATTCACCAAATTTCATCGTTTGTGCTTTAAAATTGACAAAGATATTAAGAAAAAAAAGTGGCCAGTACAACTTAACGTCAAGTTAGACTGGCCACAAACTTTATTTCCACTTTTTTCAATTTTTCTTTTTACTAATCGTTAGTGCTGCATTTGTGCCGGCGATTCACCAAATTTCAACGTTTGTGCCGTAAAATTGACAAAGATATTGACGAAAAACTGTTCGTCGTACTTGAAAACCAAAGGCAATGGCTGCGAGTAATATTTGAAAGTGCGCGTGCTTCACTGACCGCCAACGGCCCTTATCAGGGCCACCAACTAAAATGTACTGGCCCTCGATATCTAATCAAAATTCCGGAATTTTTTCTTCGCTAATCTTAAGTGATTCATTTGTGCCAGCGATCCACCAAATTTCAGCGTTTGTGCTGCAAAATTGACAAAGTTTTTGAGGCGTCAAGTTAGACTGGCCACAAAATTCCTATTCACTTTTTTAAACTTTTCTCTTTGCCAATCGTTAGTGCTGCGTTTGTGCCGGCGATTCACCAAATTTCATCATTTGTGCCATAAAATTGACAAAGTTATAAAGAAAAAAAAGTGGCCAGTCCAACTTGACGTCAAGTTAGGCTGGCCACCAATTTATACTCACTTTTTTAAACTTTTCTCTTTGCCAATCGTTAGTGCTGCGTTTGTGCCGGCGATTCACCAAATTTCGACGTTTGTGTCGTAAAATTGACAAAGTTATTGACGAAAAACTCTTCGTCGTACTTGAAAACCAAAGGCCATGGCTGCGAGTAACATTTGAATGTGCGCGTGCTCGACTGACCGCCAACGGCCCTTATCAGGGCCAGCAACTAAAATGTACTGGCCATCGATTTCTAATCAAAATTCTTGAATTTTTTCTTCGCTATTCTTAAGTGATTCATTTGTGCCAGCGACCCACCAAATTTCACCGTTTGTGCTGCAAAATTGACAAAGTTATTGAGGCGTCAAGTTAGACTGGCCACCAATTTCTGTTCACTTTTTTAAACTTTTCTCTTTGCCAATCGTTAGTGCTGCGTTTGTGCCGGCGATTCACCAAATTTCAACGTTTGTGCCGTAAAATTGACAAAGATATTGACGAAAAACTGTTCGTCGTACTTGGAAACCAAAGGCCATGGCTGCGAGTAACATTTGAATGTGCGCGTGCTCCACTGACCGCCAACGGCCCTTATCAGGGACAGCAACTAAAATGTACTGGCCCTCGATACCTAATCAAAATTCTGGAATTTTTTCTTCGCTATTCTTAAGTGATTCATTTGTGCCAGCGACCCACCAAATTTCAGCGTTTGTGCTGCAAAATTGACAAAGTTATTGAGGCGTCAAGTTAGACTGGCCACCAATTTCTATTCACTTTTTTAAACTTTTCTCTTTGCCAATCGTTAGTGCTGCGTTTGTGCCGGCGATTCACCAAATTTCAACGTTTGTGCCGTAAAATTGACAAAGATATTGACGAAAAACTGTTCGTCGTACTTGGAAACCGAAGGCCATGGCTGCGGGTAATATTTGAAAGTGTGCGCGTGCTCCACTGACCACCAACGGCCCTTATCAGGGCCAGCAACTAAATGTACTGGCCCTCGATTTCTGTATCAAAATTCTGGAATTTTTTTTCTTTCGCAATATTCTATGAGTTCATTTGTGCCAGCGACCCACCAATTTTCATCACCGTTTGTGCTGCCCAATTGACAAGGTATTGAGGCGCTCAAGTTAGACTGGCCACAAAATTTCTATTCACTTTTTTAAACTTTTCTCTTTGCCAATCGTTAGTGCTGCGTTTGTGCCGGCGATTCACCAAATTTCAACGTTTGTGCCGTAAAATTGACAAAGATATTGACGAAAAACTGTTCGTCGTACTTGAAACCAAAGGCCATGGCTGCGAGTAACATTTGAATGTGCGCGTGCTCCACTGACCGCCAACGGCCCTTATCAGGGCCAGCAACTAAAATGTACTGGCCCTCGATTTCTAATCAAAATTCTGGAATTTTTTCTTCGCTATTCTTAAGTGATTCATTTGTGCCAGCGACCCACCAAATTTCAGCGTTTGTGCTGCAAAATTGACAAAGTTATTGAGGCGTCAAGTTAGACTGGCCACCAATTTCTATTCACTTTTTTAAACTTTTCTCTTTGCCAATCGTTAGTGCTGCGTTTGTGCCGGCGATTCACCAAATTTCAACGTTTGTGCCGTAAAATTGACAAAGATATTGACGAAAAACTGTTCGTCGTACTTGAAAACCAAAGGCCATGGCTGCGAGTAACATTTGAATGTGCGCGTGCTCCACTGACCGCCAACGGCCCTTATCAGGGCCAGCAACTAAAATGTACTGGCCCTCGATTTCTAATCAAAATTCTGGAATTTTTTCTTCGCTATTCTTAAGTGATTCATTTGTGCCAGCGACTCACCAAATTTCAGCGTTTGTGCTGCAAAATTGACAAAGTTATTGAGGCGTCAAGTTAGACTGGCCACCAATTTCTATTCACTTTTTTAAACTTTTCTCTTTGCCAATCGTTAGTGCTGCGTTTGTGCCGGCGATTCACCAAATTTCAACGTTTGTGCCGTAAAATTGACAAAGATATTGACGAAAAACTGTTCGTCGTACTTGAAACCCAAAGGCCATGGCTGCGAGTAACATTTGAATGTGCGCGTGCTCCACTGACCGCCAACGGCCCTTATCAGGGCCAGCAACTAAAATGTACTGGCTCTCGATTTCTAATCAAAATTCTGGAATTTTTTCTTCGCTATTCTTAAGTGTTTCATTTGTGCCAGCGACCCACCAAATTTCAGCGTTTGTGCTGCAAAATTGACAAAGTTATTGAGGCGTCAAGTTAGACTGGCCACCAATTTCTATTCACTTTTTTAAACTTTTCTCTTTCCCAATCGTTAGTGCTGCGTTTGTGCCGGCGATTCACCAAATTTCAACGTTTGTGCCGTAAAATTGACAAAGTTATTGACGAAAAACTGTTCGTCGTACTTGAAAGCCAAAGGCCATGGCTGCGAGTAACATTTGAATGTGCGCGTGCTCCACTGACCGCCAACGGCCCTTATCAGGGCCAGCAACTAAAATGTACTGGCCCTCGATTTCTAATCAAAATTCTGCAATTTTTTCTTTCGCTATTCTTAAGTGATTCATTTGTGCCAGCGACCCACCAAATTTCAGCGTTTGTGCTGCAAAATTGACAAAGTTATTGAGGCGTCAAGTTAGACTGGCCACCAATTTCTATTCACTTTTTTAGACTTTTCTCTTTGCCAATCGTTAGTGCTGCGTTTGTGCCGACGATTCACCAAATTTCAACGTTTGTGCCGTAAAATTGACAAAGATATTGACGAAAAACTGTTCGTCGTACTTGAAAACCAAAGGCCATGGCTGCGAGTAACATATGAATGTGCGCGTGCTCCACTGACCGCCAACGGCCCTTATCAGGGCCAGCAACTAAAATGTACTTGCCCTCGATTTCTAATCAAAATTTTTATCTCAATATATTCTGTCAAATAGTTCTAACTCTGATCTTCTGGAAGATCTGTTAATTGTGGAGGATATAAATAAGTTGAATTCTATCTATCTATTTCGTTGTTAACAGTCTGAGAATAAGAAAATTAAAGGAGTAATTAATTTTTAACTATTTTGAGAAATTTTCTTTTGGCCTTAAAACTAAGACACATTTATGTTAGAAGTAAATTTACTAGTTTCCGGTTGACTAGAAATAACTGAAGTCAGTTGTCATTAAACAGGTAGACCGTACTCCCAAAATGATTTTTTTTTTGTATTTTTCTTACCATTATTACTAATTATTACATTTCTTTATATTTAAGAGCAATGACTATCAAGTTTGCCAATAATTTTTTTATATTTATTTTAAATATTTTGTCTATCTTTTTGTTTAATTTGTAATTATTTCAATTACTTTTATTTATTTGGATTTATACTTTCATTTAATATTTAATTTCTTGATCTAGTTTTGTATTAGTAATAAATTTATATAATGCCAACTCTCTGCTCGAAATTTATAACCTTGTAAGCAGTAATAAATAAATAAAAAATTAGTTAAATTCAAGTTGAGTAAAAAAAAAAATTATCGCTGGAGACAAACGTAAGTTCTGTTTAAATTCTGTGAAAAATTTCTATTCATCCAAATTAGTGTAAAAAGTTTAAAAACATCAGTAAAAAGTATTAGTACAAAAAACTATAAGTTAGAAAGTAATACAATTGAAAATAGCGGTATTTGTTCTATTTTTTAACATTTTTATATTATTAAATGTATAATGTATTATTAATGTGGAATAAAAACGTCAAATATAGATTCTACGCCGATATCAAAATTAATTTTAAAACTAGATTAGCAGTTAATTACCCAGTAAAACCACTTTAATCGCCTTCCTCCTTTTCAGTGCTGTAAATATAAGGAAATAGACATGTTAACCTTTCATTAATCAAAATTGAAAGTGAAGTATCCACAATTTCCAAGAACAATCTTTGAAAAGTTTTTGAAATAGAAATCTTAGATTAAAAATAAATTTTTAGTGGTGATAGGGACTGTCCTAAATAACAGAACGGTAAATTTGGCCAAGTCCTTTGTAATTTGGAATTCCTTTCTTTGTATAAAACAGGGGCAGGTGCACAGAACGCCCAATGATCTCCAGATGAAAGGGATCACTATTGACTGTTTCCATGATTAAAGTACGAATTATCTGTTCTAAGAAAAGCAATTGAAGCCCTAAAAAGGCGGTATCATAACACACAATATCCCATTTTACCTGAGGATAATAAATAAAAGTAATGCTTTTAGAAGGCGGCATCAAAGAACCTACAATAATCTATTATAAGAGAGGTTCTATAAGAAGAATATTTACAAATTAAAAAAAAATATTTGACCGGACATCACAAATGAAAAATTAAATTCCTGAAAAGGATACTGTAGCTTAAATGTGATTTAAATCTCACAATACGTATGATGTACAAAAGTTATGATTAAAACGATATAAAACTTATTATATTAAAACATAATAATTTACATATAACAAAACAATTCACATATATCTTACTATAATTACTTATAAAATTTATTATATTGCAACTTATACTATGGAATACGAGGCATAAATTGTAGCATAAAGTAGAAAGCAGCTAGTTACCTAACAACTCTAATAAATTCAGATGGAAATGAAAGAAAGTCTTTCAAGTATTATGGACACATTTTTGGCAAAAGACAATGAAGAAAGTTATTACGAAGAAAAAAAAAAAAAGAATATAAGAGTAGCGACTGGAGGAGTGTCACTAAGATATTGACTTCCAAAATACTCAACATACTAAGAAGTATTAATCCTGAAAAAGGGATTGAAGGCAGGGCAAGAGTGCGAGCAAAAGTGACATAAGAAAAGCAATGAAGAAAAAGTAGACAAGGAGCACTTAGTAGGCAATTCTTTACCACAATATTTTCGAGGCTTAAAGGGAAAACATGAATGAATAGATTTAAACGAATGAAATCTCCAAACTGTCCGTGCAATGGAAATAATTCACAAAGTGTAATATATACATGTAAAATATTTGGATAAGAGAGAAGTGGAGTGTCCTTGGAAGGTAGCACGCTAATATCACAATATTTCAGAGAATTTCAGAAATGCATAAATAAACTAGACCTTGCTTTGACTCTGTTAAACATTGGACTAAACTGTTTGAAATGCGATAGTGCCCTAAAATTATCAGAATTTTAAAACATTTTTATGATAACGCTGTTTTAAATGTAAGAGTAGGATCTAATGACAGAAGTGGTTTTCCATTGGGAAATTCTCTCCCCTTTCCTGTTCATCTTGTTTATATCGGATTTAGACAAAAAATTTATGGAAACGGAGGGTATTTCTGGTCTGAATATAGATGGCCTTAACGAATTATTGGTTCCCTTATATGCGGACGATCTAATTAATTTGTCCGACTCTTATGTTGACATGAAAAGAAAGTTAAAGGCACTGGAGGAATATTGTCATCTTAATTCCCTAAAAGTAAATCCCGCTAAAACTAAAATTATAAAATTTCATAGAGGACGTACAACTCTTTTAGAAAAACTTGTCTATGAAAATACTGAAATTGAGGTAACAAAAAAATATGTGTATTTAGGCGTACAGTTTTCCTCTTCCTCTATGTTCCTCCCAGCTACTGAACATTTACTATTTTCTTTACCATTCCATGTTAGTACATAATATTTCAACTCAGAACTTGCAGTAATTTTTCTATAAAAATTGTATATAAAGCAATAGCTTATTTAATAAAACCTAACCAGCTTTGCACTCTTTGTAATCTTTAGGAAAATGAAGACTTATTTCATTTATTTATTACTTGTCCGATTTATGACTGTTTAAGAGTAAAATATTTACCTCAGTTATCTATTCTATGTACTATTAGCTAAGAAAAACAACTATTTAATTTACTCACTTCAGTCGAAATTTTATTGTTTTAAGATATTTAACTTTATTTATGTTGCGTTCATCCATGATTAATGAATAATATAAACTGTTAAGTGAGGTAAATGCTGCTTATGAACTAAAGCTTAATGCTATTATAAGCTATTTAAAATGGTAGGCTAATTGTTTTGCAATGGTTGCCAAAATGATCTAAATTTTTGCCGTTATTGCTTTTATTTTATAATATTAAAAATGTATTTACTTTTATTTTTAAATTTTGTAAGCCAACTCCCTACACTAAGCTTGTAATGCTTCAATGTAGTAAATAAAAAAATGAATAAATAAATGAACTAGACAGCAAGAATTCAATAATAAATAAGATGAAATAAAATGATTTTTCATTTAATTTGATATTAAAGTATTTATTCTTGACTGTGCATGTGTGTATATTTTAAACATAGTAGGTTTTTTGTTTTGGTTTGTTCTAATGATTACTATTTTTATTTAGTTTCCTTGTTTATCCTGGCGTTTTCATTGTTAAAGCTATTACTAACTAATGTATTGTCACTTTTGTTTTGATGTGTATCTACTATCTCTATTTAAGCTTGTCAATGATTAAATTTAATTTCTTTACAAAAGTAATTAATGGAAATATTATATGGTTATATTAATACTAATGCCATGATTTATTAATAATGATACCATTATTATAAAGTTTCAATGTTACCTTCTGTTTTCATCATCAAATTCGAATTATATTGTTATATTATATAATAATGCGACATTAAATGTGAAACTGAAATTAGATATTGACATAAATTTAGTGAAATAGTGAAATCTAAATTCATGTAGTAAGGATAGCTGCTACTGCATTATTCTTGGAGTTTTACAAATAAACGTGCTTGAACAGGGATATTACTCAGGGGAAATATGTACCACGCAATTAAAACACTACTTATATTAGTGTAAATGTATGCAATTGAATAGCTATCAATGTAGCTATTGGAAATGTTATTGAAAATATAGATTTACTGCTGCGAAAAATATTTGCTCAAAAGAGCGTTTGTGGGGAATGTGAAACGAGTAATTGTACGGAACTAGGACTTTACAGGAGTGCGTAATGTCTCTATTCTCTGAGAACAATAAAAAAAATCATCTTCACGGAAAATGTTTGAAATAAAATTATGTTTGAAATAGGTTCATTTGTGGTCCTACTTCTACTTTTCATCAATATTAAAAGAGCTTCTTATAAAACATGGCTTCTGTCTGGTTTTCTCACCTTTAAATGACAGATCTTATGTATGAGACTGTGAAGCTTGTACAATGTGTTTAATAGTTGGTGGCCCTGAAAAGAGCCGTTGACAATTTTTTTTTAACAACCTGATTTGGAACTTAATTCTTTTTGGGCGCAGCCTTTGTTGTTGCTGCTGGCTTCTTCGGCTTAGCCGCTTTTTTGGTTTAGGAGCCTCGGTTGTCTTTGCCTTGGGAGGAGCAAGCATCTTTCTTCTTCACTAGAGTTGCTTTATCTCAGCAGACGGCTTTTTGTTTTTAACACTTCCTTCCGACCCTCCGACTCTGAAAGGCTGCGCTCTATTGCCAAGCTCATAAGCGATGGGCCGGACCATAACGTAGACATGGCCTCAATATGCCTTTTGTGAACAACTAATAACATGGGGCGAGTGTTCATTTCACAAAATTTTTAATTTTTTTAACATTATTTATAAAAAGTTAAGAACTTTTCAAATGCATAAACGTTTTACCCATAATTCCAACTTTATTAACTATATGTTTATTACGGAAAATAAGAATAAGGTATTACATAATTCGATGTTAAAATGACGAATGGGCTGAACTTAAGGGTCACACTGAGTTATTATTTATTAATAACTTCTTAAAATTCCAAAAATATTATTATCTATTTTATTTATGTTATTCTCAATAAACTCTAATACCGAAAGCACTACAAATTTTCTACTTATGTACTGTTTTACAATAGAAAATTTACACTCAAAGTTGGCAAGAATATCACTTTGGATTTGTTTGTGAGCTGCACTTCCACATTGCAGGAGGTATTTGAGAAATGAAAAAATACTCTTAATATTTAAATATTAATTCATTTTTAACCATTTTGTTGTCATAATATTTTATGAAAAGGTTTGTATGTTTCTTTAATGCAACTCATCAGTACCCTCGTAATTGCGATTATGTACCGTTTGCATTTACTTGGCAATATAGAGCAGTTTTTTTTTCTTAACGATTTCAAAAATTCATGAAGTACGTAATACGAGAAGAACATGTGTTGATTATTATAAGATATTCTTTATAAGCTTTGTGTTTGCTAAAATTTTGATTCATTTAATATTTCAAATCCTACTAGAAGTTATTTCCACATTAACCTGTCAGTTAAAAAGAATTTTCAAAAGTTATGCGATAAAGTTGGACTGGCCACATTTTTTTCTTAATATCTTTGTCAATTTTATGGCACGAACAATGAAATTTAGTGAATCACTAGCACAAACGCGGTTCTAACGATTGGCAAAGAGAAAAGTTTACAAAGTGAATATAAATTTTGTGGCCAGTCTAACTTGACGCCTCAATAACTTTGTCAATTTTGCAGCACAAACGCTGAAATTTGGTTGGTTGCTGGCACAAATGCCAAATTGCTTGCAAATTGATTAGCAAAGAAAAAAGTTCGAAAATTTGAATAGAAATCAGTGGCCAGTAAATTTTAGATGGTGGCCATGAAAAGAGCCGTTGGTGGTTAGTGGAGCGGGGCACTTTCAAATATTACCCGCAGGCATGGCCTTTGGTTTTCATGTACGACGAACAATTTTTCGTCAATATCTTTGACAATTTTACGGCACAAACGATGAAATTTGGTAAATCGCTGGCACAAACGCGGCACTAACGATTGGCAAAGAGAAAAGTTTAAAAAAGTGAATTTAAATTGGTGGCCAGTCTAACTTGACGCCTCAATAACTTTGTCAATTTTGCAGCACAAACGCTGAAATTTGGTGGGTCGCTGGCACAAATGAATCACTTAAGAATAGCGAAGAAAAAATTCCAGAATTTTGATTAGAATCGAGGGCCAGTACATTTTAGTTGGTGGCCCTGATAAGGGCCGTTGGCGGTCAGTGGAGCACGAGCACTTTCAAATATTACCCGCAGCCATGGCCTTTGGTTTTCAAGTACGATGAACAGTTTTTCGTCAATATCTTTGACAATTTTACGGCACAAACGATGAAATTTGGTGAATCGCTGGCACAAACGCGGCACTAACGATTGGTAAAAAGAAAAATTGAAAAAAGTGAAAATAAAGTTTGTGGCCAGTCTAACTTGACGTCAAGTTGTACTGGCCACATTTTTTTCTTAATATCTTTGTCAATTTTAAGGCACAAACGATGAAATTTGGTGAATCGCCGGCACAAACGCAGCACTAACGATTGGCAAAGAGAAAAGTTTAAAAAAGTGAATAGAAATTTTGTGGCCAGTCTAACTTGACGTCAAGTTGGACTGGCCACATTTTTTCCTTTATATCTTTGTCAATTTTATGGCACAAACGATGAAATTTGGTGAATCGCCGGCACAAACGCAGCACTAACGATTGGCAAAGAGAAAAGTTTAAAAAAGTGAATAGAAATTTTGTGGCCAGTCTAACTTGACGTCAAGTTGTACTGGCCACTTTTTTTTCTTATTATCTTTGTCAATTTTAAGGCACAAACGATGAAATTTGGTGAATCGCCGGCACAAACGCAGCACTAACGATTAGCAAAAAGAAAAGTTGAAAAAAGTGAATAGAAATTTTGTGGCCAGTCTAACTTGACGTCAAGTTGGGCTGGCCACATTCTTTGTTTAATAACTCTGCTAATCATACGGCACAAACGCTGAAATTTTGCAGATCGCCGGCACAAACGCGGCACTAACGATGTGCAAAAAATGTTTTTAAAATTCGATGGTGGCCAGTCCAACTTGACATATTCCGGAGGACCAAATAAAAGCATATATAGAGATGTATGCAGCTGAACAGTTGTTCAAGCTTCCTGAAACAGAAAGCTATGTTAATTACCTGGGATGACGGTGAATAATTTCCTCAAAAAAAAAGTAGACCTTAAGAAAAAGGGTTACACAATAAGTCAATAAAACCAAAATGATGGTGTACAAAAAGGAAGATTTAACTTGATCAACCTTGAACTTGCCTGTGGCTTAACCAATGTGAGTTCTGAGAGTCCTGGGGGCACAACCAATTGCACTTACAAGATAGCAATTAATCCGCTCTTGAAAGAGAATTCAACCTCGAGTTGCAGTGCTACTTTAAACAAAAACTTAAATCAGCGAAAATGTCTTATTACAGTTATATGGAAAAGTACTAAGCTTAACTTTACCTTAATCCGTTTTTACTTGACACACACATGCATCAAAGACGTTACTGTACGTAGTTTAGGATGGGATACAGAAGGGAGTACGTACTTACTGAATATCCGGTTGAACATTACAAGGAAAACATATCTCCAAATCAGATTCCATTCCTTAATTTACTACAGTCAATCATTAACAGCTTGATTAAGCACTCCAAATGGTTAAAAGTGTATTCCAGGCACTGAAACTCGACCTATCTTAAATTCTCTGAACAACGTGGTAGGTGGCGTCTCCAAAGATGGCCGCCCTTCCAAGATAAATTGAAATAAAAAAAAAGGGTTGGATCATAAAACAGGAATGACTAAGCTGGACGTGTCCCCCAAGCGAACTGACTCATACGTCTCCAGTTCGACAGAACAAAAAAGTAGTGCGGCGCTAAGCAGTGTTGCCACAGGTTGGGACAACAGTTAACCCCAAAACACCAGATGGGCGTGAAACAAAAAATTCACCGAAGGGGGGTTCCGTTTATTAACAGCCAGTGCTTGTAAAACGGAACATTACTTAAAAAAATCCTATAAGCTTTCCTTTTTGAATTTAAAATTTCTTTCCAATAGGAGATCAGGATGGGAAGCCACTACAACACAAAAAGATGGGAGACTTGTTTTCATTTTCTATTCTCACAACGGGCCCAGAACCATGAAATCCTCAATTATGTTTCCCACTTGGTCTGTGCGCTTGTATCCCCAGCGGTGGAGGGAGCATTGAAGTCTCCCAAAGCTAGGGATCTTGCATCCAGGATATATCAAGCCAGTCCTGGTCTGGTGGGTTATTTGGCGGATTGTATAAGATAAATATGTTAATGTGTTTTCCTCCTTTCCAGATTTTTGCCTCTAGAGCCTCCAGTTTATCACCTTCATCCATTTCGTGTCGGATGGTTATCTCAGTAATGAGGCCCAATTTAGTAGCTAGCAAGATGCCGGAGGCAGTCTGGCGCGCCCGGTTGAGGGAAAAAGTTTGGTAGCCTTGCAGTTGGTAGAACTGCAGACGCTCAGTGCACGCTCCAGCATCCGTAATGGCGTAGACGTCTATATCGTTTTTGGTAATAAAAGGTTTTAATTCAGTGAATTTGTCAGCAGTTAGTCCCCTGTCGTTCCAAAAAAGAATTTTTAGGCCGGCGTCGTCAAGATAGGACCATTTGCCTTTTTGTTGATTTTCATACTGGTCGCGATAGTGATAAAAACGAAAAACATTTGATGTTGGCTATTTTTGTTTTTTTGTTTTGACTACTCCCCCTGTCGTTCCAAAAAAGAATTTTTAGGCCGGCGTCGTCAAGATAGGACCATTTGCCTTTTTGTTGATTTTCATACTGGTCGCGATAGTGATAAAAACGAAAAACTTTTGATGTTGGCTATTTTTGTTTTTTTGTTTTGACTACTCTTCGGCGACCGTTGTCAGTCATTTAGGGGGACAAGGGGCACCACGTGTAGGAACTGACTTCACCCCAGGTAGAAAGGAGGCGAATTGGACGTTAAGTCCCATATATATGATGCTGGATATTACCTAGCGAATCCAATATTATATTTTCCGATAGGAGCGATTGTTCCTTTGTTTTCATTCCAATCTCCTCGAAGTATTTTCCGGTGAATCGGGGGATTGTTCCATTGGGCTCTAAACTACAGCGGTTTTACTGTAAAATCCCTCTCGCCGAACTCCCCTCGGAACTTTTCTTTCAAAAAAGGGATGCAATTCTCGCATATGCTTTTCTTTTCTCTATCTACGTCTTCTGCTTGATTCGGGTTGTTCGACTCGAAGCGGACAGTGGGATCAATTATCATCATTTCATGGAAAGGCCACTATGTCCGCTTACCTTGGCGCACCATCCGTATCGACGCAGTAGGCTTCCTCGAAGCAAGAAATTCCTTAATCTCTGAGCTGCCCCAGAATCCTTCGCTTCACACCATTCACGCATTCAGTTGCCGATGGCGACGTGTGATAAGGAGTATGTTAAAGAGCATTTCCATGGGAAGGGGTTTCCGAATCTAGGCCGCATCTGCGGCAAAGAACTCCAACATCTCCTGCTACTTGTCCGCTCAATCCTGGTACTCCACGAATAGGAGCATAGTTCACGTTTGATTTAAGGAATGATGATTCCATTCTGTTATAGCGAGGATTCTCTTGTCGTAAATATACGAGTTCGATTGTACGAGTGCGAATATTCGGACTGTCTTTAAGTTGGAGGGTCCCTAGTCCGTGCCATTTACTGTTCTAATGCTTGAAGGCCTCTTCTCGCAAGTCTGCCTTATTTTCCTTATATTATTATGCACTTCCTGCAAGCAAATATCAGTCATTCCAATCTTTCTACGCATTCAGTTGCTTCCTCTGTATAATTAAAATCGCTTGGAACTGGGAATCAGTTACTCTTGCAAGTCTTTGGGCGATGGACCAGTGCTGCAGGGGAGCTTCCCAACGGCAACAGAGTACTTCTCAGCCGCGAAACCGCCTTGGGGCGTAAAACATTGTGGAAGAGGTGTTAGCAGGTATCCCTAGAATAGCTTTAACACTCCTGCGGATGATTACATTAATTCCATCAAGGGTTTCATGACCCAGCTTTACCAGAGGTGCGGTCTGGAGCGGATATACCAACGTAGGGAAAATATATTGGTTGACTATATTCAACTTCTGCTCTGGCTTTAGTAGGCTAGACGTTAATAGATTATTGAGATTTTTATTTAATTTGGTCACGAAACTACCATTGAACAGCAGCTCTCCCTTAAATGTGCAGCCCAAGTACTTACTCGTATCCTCACCGCAGACTGAATCAATTTGTTGGCTGTTCTCAAGAGAAAGCGCAGCTTGGAGAAGTTCGCCGTTCTTTATTACAATCGAAGTACTTTTGGAGGGGTTCACGGAGAGTCCAATTTCCTCAAAAATCCTCTGTACCCAATTGATTACTCTCTCAGCAGCCTTCTCATTGCTGCCGGATACTATCTGATCTCTGCAAACCCTGTAAGCACAATACAGTCCTATTGTTCACACAATTTTATCCAAAATGCTTTGCGAACTCAGAATCGTAAACTTCTCTATAGAGATGTCGATTGAGAGATTGACTAATGTTGGTTGGGCCACCTTGGGGTACACCTCTGAGGACTCTAATTGAACCTGTCTTGTTTAAACCAGCTGAAATTGCAATCTTGTTATCACCTAGAAGAGCACATATTAGGTCTTTCAGATTTGGAGAAATGCCTCTACCCTCTAAGGTTTTTCTAATGTGATCGTGGCCACGCTATCAATAGCAGCAGTTATATCCAGAAAAGCCAGCGCACAATTGTCCTTCTTGCTTCTTACGTCCTTGAGTATAGCATGATTATCCTGGCATTGATATCAGCACTAGGAAGTCCTATCACGAATCCGCACTGACTTAACTGCGCAGACAAGGGGAGTGCGTCTTGGGTGACGGAGGTCGTCCTTTCGCTGCGGCCCTGGGAAGGCGCTGTCCTCAGGATCCTGGTGGAGGACGAAGTCCCGAAGCCGGTGACGTACTCGGTCTTTGTACCCCATGAAGATGGCCAGCCGGTGACGGCAGAGAGGGCTGTTAGCCTCTTGAGGTTTGGCAACCAGGGCCTCAACCGCAGCTTGTGGACGGTTATGGGGTGTGTTCCGGAGAGCAGTGGCCAGCTCTTCTTCACTTTCTCCGTGGGAAAGGAGTCGCTGGAAATCCTCAGGAGTCTAGACATGGCTCCATTCTACGGGTTCGGCAGGTTGAAGTTCCGAACCAAAGATAAACGAGGCGATGAGGAAGGAACTGGGGCTCCTTCCGTCGAGGCGATCCGCCCGGCAGAGGGTGCTCCCTCCACTTCTAAGCTGGCGCGGACCCCCGCGTCGGATGTTCCGACAACGGAGGCTCGCGCTCCCAATCCCGTAAGGCAGGCAAAAGGGAGGCAAAATAACCGACAGGGGGTAGGGCTTGCCTGCCGCTCCGGGCGAAGCCGGGGTCAGCCCGCTGTTGAGGCCTCAAACCCCTCAGCGGTGTCTGGCGTCCGAGGATGCCAAAGAAGGGGGGGCGAGCCTAGCTCGCCTTCCCGACCCCCTACTACATCTTAGGATGGGGTTACGGCTCCTGCAAATCAACCTCCATCACGCCAAGGCCTCTTCAGCGGTCTTGTGCAGGAAGTTTGAATCGGAGTGACTACATATCGCTCTGGTGCAGGAGCCGTGGCTCGTGGCCGAGGAAGTCAGAAGCATTCGCCCATTCCAAGGTAAGGTGTTATTCTGTATAGTCCTTAATAATCAGATTGATGGTAACTTACTGCCAGCACTTTGCTCAGGCGATTTTGTTACAGCAATCATCACGGCACGGACCGAAGGTGGAATCAGGAGGCTGGTGGCCTACTCCGCCTACTTTCCCGGTGAAGACCAGTCCTGCCCGCCGGATCTGATGGGAGAGATCGTCGACTTCTGTGAGGCGAAGAATCTCCCGCTCT
>JAAEAF010008541.1:0-15443 GCA_011037195.1 Triatoma infestans
ATTATATAGTTCTATCATCCATACAAAATTAATTAGAAATAAATAGATGGCCAAAATTCCGAATTTTAAGCAATTTAGTTAACCGGAAGTGCGCTTTTAATGAACAGTTTTTTCAGTTTTCGACGAATTTCGTTAAATTTGGTGCACAAACTATAAAATTTGTCAATTATAATTTTGAGAACAGGAGTAAGAGAAAGTTGTGTGAGTGTTTACCACCAGATTTTTTATTATTATTATTGATGGAGAGAATTTTGGTATTTTCTATGTCAAATTCGTGTTTGTATTGTATGCAGTGTTTCGTTAGTGCTGTAGTCATGTCAGTTGGTTTTTTTTAGTTTTACAGTCGTATTTATGTTGGTACAGTCTAAATATTGAGATGTTTGTCCTATGTACGTAGCTGGGCATTGTAAACAATTTATTTTATAAATTATATCTGATAATAAAGTTGTGGGTGTGGGGTCTTTTAGTTTATATGAAAAAAGATAAATTATCTATCAATTTTAGAACAGACACCAAAAACCTATCCCTCAGTTATAACAATCTTCTGGAATTTCCAAAACTTATACAGACTAAGACACGGTTTTCCCATCCCCTCTCCTAGCCCTTTGTAAACCTTGACCCATCCAATGTCCGTAACACTTGGTGATGGTATGTCACAGGTTAAACTAGATTAATTACTACTGGAACTCTAACTAAAAACAATTTTTGTAAGTACATTTCCTAAGTTATTTTCATACTTTACTCTTATATATGCCACATATATTTTTTAATAGTTGTGATTTAGTTTAATATTGATCAGTCCTACAACAATAATTTAGAATAATTAGAATATTTAGAATTGTACTCTATATATATCACACTCTGTACTTAGTTTATTTACATAGTTTGGTTTAAAAAATTTTTATTCTGGAAATATTTAGTTTAAGTTCATATTTTCTATTGGTTCTGTTTGTTATTGATTTGTATTTCAACCTTTGTACAGACCCTGAAAAAGGCAATAAATTTGCCGTAACGTCGGTAGAAATTTAAAAAAGAGTTCTTCTGTATGACCGAACCTCAAAATCCATTTTCAACATTATTTTTTGTGTGTGTTAAAATATAATTATCGTTTTCTGGCAATTAGTCATTTTTATTGGAGTTGTAACATATTATTAATGTTATTAACTCCCTAATCCATTTGTCATGCCCTGATATTCCCGCCCATCTTTATTTTCCCTCTTCCTTCATCTCTCTATAGCAAAGGCCCCCCCCCCCCGTCTTCACTGTGCTAACCGGAACGGCATCACCCTATATTCAGAGGACTGTAACAATTTTGCCTGATATGGAAATAAACTTTTAAGCCCTCTGGCTTGCCGATGCTGCTGAATTTGTGCTTATTGTTGATAATGGACGTCTATAGGATAGTCAAGGACGAGTTGCAATACGAGCTGCGAATACGGGATCTTCGGTATGATGGCATACGTTCCGATTTACGCAGCAAGCTACAGAGCGCTCTCGCAAATAACAGAAAGCCCGATACATTGTGTTATCACTAATTCAAAAGAAGAACTCGGGGTTTGCGAGCGAAAGCTTCGGTTCCCACAAGAAGCATTGTTCAGCATCGATGAGGAAACCGAGGAAAACGAATTTAAGCGGCTTGACGCTCGATTATGGCACCTGTACCACCGATTGTGTAGGCTCCTGCGCGACGCTCAGACTGAACGAGAGATTAACTGATAGAGTCAGTACAAGACATGTGGCAGACGTATGAGAGGATAAGCAGAATCCGGGAAAACACGTAGCTGAAACCTAGTTACAGCGAGAATTAGCCCAGGCGGAAGGTTGGGAGGATACCATAGACAGATACTTTGGAAGAACCTGCAAATCCCCGACCAGAGCAGTCAGCGACGCCCCCTAGGGATTCGCTGTTATCACTAATTCAAAAGGTATTCCCCCTAGGGATTCAAAGGAATCTGCGGGAATCCTTGATTCCCCCAGCCGCAGAAACAACCATAGAGCAACTAAAGCAGCAATTGAGTGATATACTATTAATGAAAGGGAGCGCAGAGAGACGGACGTTGTACTGGGCCATAGTCGATATCCTACGAGGGATCCGAAACTGTACAAATGGGGGCTCGCTTTCATGGAAGACGAGTGGGGAATGACTCTAGCCAAGTTCTTGGAAGAAGTAGAAGAGAGGATGGGCGGTCGGGGACTAACAGAACAGGACTTGTTTGGCGGGGCATCAGATCTGTTGTCGGGAAATGCGAAGATTTGGTTCCGCGCAAATAAACACAAGATGGGTTGTTGGAAAGATTTAATGCGGGAATTGAAGACTTATTTCCAGGACCCCAATTACGATGAAAGGCTGATTCAGGAGATACGGCGGCCTTTCAGGGATCAGATGAAAATCCCCACGTATAGATATCGAAAATGAACTGTTTGTTTAAGCGACTGAGTGAACCCCACGCTGAACTACAAAAGTTACGAATCGAGGAGCGGAATATTAAGAGGGATCATCTGCCATTGATTACCCAGGTTCAATATAATAACTTAAAAGAGCTGGAGTATATCCTCACGCGGCTGAATACTTGGGCATTGAGGGCCGAGAGGTATAGGGAACCCCTCGCGATGTCGTCCTCTCAAGCAGGGAAACGATCAGAAGGTGGATCGACTACTGCCACCGAGATGTCCCCTGCGCCGTTACCCCGCCAAGGTTACACTGGGCAACGGGCGGACGTGTGAAGTGAAAGGGACGACTACTACCCCAATTGAACTCCAAGGTCTCGTGAGAGCGTTGAAGGCCGAACTAAAAGTTTAACTGATATTCGGAGTCGTCTTCTGGCGCGATATATCGTTGGTAGTTGATTTATCCCAAGCCTCCTATTCATGCGGCGAGGCACAACTTACCAGCTTGACAGAGGAAGAAAGGATCATGTGTCATGCAAGGCTCGATGAGGCCCAGCAAGCTCATCTTCAGGCCTTGATTGCGGTTTACTCACCGAACATACTGGATTGGGATGCACCCAATAGGTAGAGCATGTGATTGACACAGGAGACCATCCCCCAATTAACCAACCGTATTACCGGTGTCTCCCTTTACTCAACTATAATAAGTAAATGTCTAGACGTGATCTTTAACATGATGTTAAAGGAGGGGATTGTCGAACCTTCGAATAGTGGCTGGTCGTCACCAGTAGTCTAGTAAAAAAGAACGATGGGACGCACCGCTGTAGTGTGGATTACCGTGAGGTTAATAAAGTGACTAAGCGCGATGCCTATCCCCTACGATATGTATCTGTGATCCTAGACCGACTAAGGAATAGCCGATATCTATCTTCTTTATGTATAAAGTACGTGGTAAATGAGAATGGTTTGGGAGTGGACCCGGACAAAGTGTCAGCAATTTTGAATTTTTCCGGCCGAATCCGTCAAACAGGTACGGAGATTCATTGGTTTGGCCAGGTGGTATCGACGGATTGTACCCCAGTTTTCAAGTAAGATTGCGCCTTTGACGGAGTTATTAAAAAAGATTAGGAAATTCACGTGGGGAGTATCACAGAGGACGCATTAGTCGAATTACAGAATCGACTGGTTTCAGCCCTTATCTTAGTATGCCCAGATTTCGAACGGCCATTTATCCTACAGACGGACACGTCGTCGACCGGCCTCGGGGCTATACTAAGTCAGGTATTTGAAGACGGGTGAGAGGGGCAATTGTGGTGTACACACGAAGGGCAATTTCCAGTCGTACACACACGAACGAGGAAAAAAAGTTTCTGGGCCTTCAAGAAGTTCTGCCCTTATTTAGAAAGTGCAAAATTCACGGTAATTACCGGGACCATAGCGCCCGTAGATGGCTGATGAAGTTGAAAGACCAGAACGGACGGCTAGGAAGATGGGCCTTAGAACTACAAGAACACGAGTTTGAACTTTTTAATCCGCATAGACTTCCCTCTGGCCCTTATGATAATGGCTATTTTACTTTCTTCTTATTCTATTTACGAAAAAAATCAATTAATTATAAAAAAAGGTATACCTGTTTAAATTCATAATTGTTTAAAGATTTATCACAACCTTTTATCACAAGATTTATTATTTACCTTTCAGTGAACATCAAACTGTTCAAATCTATAATATGGTTTCTTCATCAAAAGCTCCAACAACATGGAAAGATTACATGACTCTTCTAGAGAAATATTCATATCAAGATCAAATTATACCTATGAATTCTATTGCAGAATATAATTTTAGGCTTCAACCTAGAAAATGGTTATATTTTATACAAATGTATATCCTGCAACTATTACCAGCAGTTTTTATAGATTTGTTCTTGGAATTTACAGGAGACAAAGCCAAGTAAGTATAAATCACATTTTTTTTTAAATTTGAAACAATCAAGCAGATGGAAACACTTCTCAAATTAGATGTATGTATTCGATCACCCAAACTGCTGTAAAGGTGCCTCCAAACATCACGGTTAACTCAGAATCAATAAAAAAAAAAAAATCAATCAAATGTTTCAAACCAAAGTAACAGAACATGGTAAAAGTAAAAGATATAAAAATAGAGCCGCTGACAAGAAAAACTTAAAAAAACTGAATATCGAATTATAAAGTGGACTTCCGGGTGACTGAAGAATACTACTGTAAAAAAAAGAATTGGAATCGTGTCATATTTTTGAAATTCTCTTTTCGTCCAAAAATACAATCTATTTGAGATCCCTGCATATAAAAAAAATTGATTTTAAAATTCTAACATGAATATAATACACATATTACGAAATGAAACATCAAAACGAAATATCAATTAAAACCGTTCTCATTATCTAAAAACATTTATGGTAGTTCTTCAAAAACACTCACAAGTGTTTATCATGCACATGGAAATTTCTATAAAATCACTATGATTACAAATCATTATAATGTTACGCCTAATGACGTATTTATATTGGTATTTGCAGATTGCTTAATGGATATACGAAAATTCATAAATTCAACATGGCTCTTGCATTTTATGCTAGATTAGAATTGATATTTCAACAAAAACATATGGATAATATGTGGAACAGCATGTCAGAGCTAGATAAACAGTTATTTAATTTTGATTTCACAAATTTTGACTGGGAACGAAATCATTTAAGAACTATAAGAGCCATCCGGGTGTACATATTGAAAGATCCAATGGAGACATTGCCGCACGCTCGCGCTAAGTACTACCGGTAAGTTATTTAATACTTTTAATGTATT
Source organism: Triatoma infestans (assembly GCA_011037195.1). NCBI lineage: Eukaryota > Metazoa > Arthropoda > Insecta > Hemiptera > Reduviidae > Triatoma > Triatoma infestans. Next base: position 5,229 of record JAAEAF010008541.1, read on the forward strand.
AAATGCTTTTAATCTTCAAATGTCAAAATATAACAAACTCATTAGGCAATTCGATTGAAGTAATAATAAAGTCATCACAAGAAAAATCAGTATTAAACAATGTAATTATTTGTTTTTATAATTCAACAATTTTATCTAAATTAAATTTATTAAAAATACTAATTACTATTTTTAATGTTTTTGTAAATTAAAATCAAGATCAGTAATATATCTGAACTTACCATCTATTATTATTATTTGTCTGTGGGGAGGGACCGTACCCTACGCTATCCAAAGCCTCACTGGGCCCATATAGCTACCTCAAGGAAAACAACAACAAACCGGGTCTAGAACAAATATCCAGACCCGGGTCTAGTCTAAGATTCAGCGCAGTCCGAAAGAATCGGACAATAACCTTAACGGAAAATAGCCTAAACTCTTCCACAGACATCCTGCTCCGACCAAATGTCCTGAACCTAATCTCCTCACAACCCAGACAATCTGTCATAAGAAGGATGGGTGTTTCCTCTTCTGTCTCACAGACTCTACAAAATGGATCCGGCATGAGCCCCATTACGTAGAGATGTCTCCCTAAACCACAATGCCCAGTAACGGATCCAATCAGATGCCTGAGAGTGCTACGTGAAGGACACAGCAACGTCTCACAAATAGCCCTGTCCGAACCTCCGATGAGCATTTTGGTTGGCCGACAACCAATCGAGCTCGTCCATAAGGATGAATGCTGTAAAGCTGTCCATGATTGGAAGCCTGGCAGACATGTGCCAGAAGACAAGCCAACAGCCGGTTCGGGACAGAATAAAAGGGAGAGAGGCACCTAATTTGGCAAACTTATCCAGCTCCTCATTCCCAAAAATTCCCACGTGACCCAGAATAGAATCACATCCTTCAGAGAAGAAAGCTCTTCCAGTCTTTTAGAAGATTCTAACACCAATCTGGAAGTGAAGACACATGAAGTAAGCGCCATCTGCGCAGCTTCGCCGTCCGAACAGATACAAACACTGTTTAATTTAGTATTACTTACCCTCTCAACCAAGATACAATAGATAATTCCGTATATCTCAGCCTGGAAAACAGTGGTCCACTCACCAAGAGGCACCATCAAGTGGTCTTCCGTCTCAAGATATACGGCAGCCCTAGACCTACCATCCATTCTGGAACCGTCCGTGTAACACCGGTGGTAATTATCAGGTATCACACCACATGGACCCAAACTTACCTAGAAGGTAACCTAACTCGAAAACAAAACTCTTCAACATTCTGTCAGAAGGAAAACCTGTAACAGGAACCTTCAGAAGCATGTCGCGATGAATGGTAGAATGACCATATTGCTCACCCTGCCAGAAACCTTGCTGTTTAATTCTGTAACAGGCTTTCATTGCCTCAGTTTTCACAGTTCACCATCTAACTACATATTACTTTTATTATATATATTTTAGAATATCTGCATAATTTTTATTATTAATAAATTTGATAAATAAAAATGTAGAAATTTGAATTTATTTATTTATTTTGTACCATTTTGTATCGTAACTTATAACAGTTAAATATTACAAAAACAATATAAAAAGCTTAGAACAAAAATAATACCATTTATTTTGTTCAAATGTACTGAACAATAATAATTCAATTTAAAATTGGTATCTATATAAATTTATAATATAAGTTGCGAGATAAACGTTAAAAATAAAAATTAAGTAAATATCAATATCAAACAGTGACAAGCTGGTCGATTTTATATTCATAGAATGGAAAAAATTGCTGTTTTAATTATCACAATTTGATGATAATAAATTTACTATTAACTTAATGTAATTTATGTTATGTAGTAAATATATCAGGAAAATTAGTGAAATCATTATAGGCAAGATGATATTTCAGTTTATTGAGAGGAATATTGTAAATATCAATGTGATGGGTATATTGTCCATGAGCCGAGGTATACTGGAGAAATTAGAGTAGATTAATTCGAAGAGTATAGATTTCTTCAGAAAAAATTATGGTAGTCTAGTATTATTTGAAGGAATTATTTAATGGAAGTCAAAAGATAGAGTAGGTCAGAGCATATTTAAAAATTGGTAGACTATTAATTGTCCATAGATACAAGTTTTATGCTAAAAAAAAATAAGAAGAGAATTTTGAACATTTCTGAAAACTAATGGACATTTTTCAGAAACAATTTTGGAAAAAATGCAAAATCATGTATAAAGCATTTTACGACTTTTCCTTACTAAAATTCATACAGTACCGGCGGATTTTCTTAAACAGAGAAACTTTGAAATTGTCTTTTACCTCCACAAGGTAGTAGAACGTAGATTTATTTATTTAATCAATACGAGAACACCTGTCCCATCGATCTTCTAACTTGTGTGTGCCTCTGACATAAAATTCTTTGGGTTGATCTTGAAGCCAGTTTTGCACCTGATTTTAAAATTCTTCTTTGGATTGCAAATGTTTCCCATGTAGATCTTCAATGAGGGGTCCAAACAAGTGGAAGTCCGATGAGGCGAGGTCGGGGTTATAGGGGGATGTGGAAGGACTCTACTTTCTTTGTTGGGTCCGTAAGTTGTCTTTGGAAACCATCTTGCACAAGTTTTCTTGTACGGCAGCATATTCTGTATAATTTTATGGACAGTACCAACACTAGCGTGTACTTCTTCAGCTATCAGTTCAACAGTAATACGCCTGTTGTCTGTCCTGAATTAACGCTATATTGCGAGATTCGAGGGAGGAATTTGCAACTTCAACTGGTCGTCTACGTGTAGTTCGTCAGAGACACTTACACGGCCACTTTTAAACTGTTCTACCCATTTGTAAACGTTCGAACGGTTCAGTAAATTATTCCTTACACTACTGTGGATTTCAATACCTTTGATATCGTCTGTAACTAAAAATCTTGTCACTGAGCGTTGTTCCTCCGAGGTGCAATGCTCGAGTGGGCTCGCCATTGGTTACTGAATACGTTTGAGGTTATGCTTACCAATGCAAACAGCTGATGAGAATCCAAGTACAAGGATACTAACTTGATGCAGTAAAACTATTGTATTGATTAAACAAATCGTTTCTGAGGTACAGCGATTTGTCTCGTTACTTATTCATTAACCCTCGCAAGTAAAATCCTCAGCGTACCAAAACTCCCATCTCCCAAAATATTTTAAACTGAGTTTAAAGAAAATCGTGCAGCTTTTTTTTTTTTCGAAGAAAATAAAGAAAAACCTTCAAACGTAAACCTTCAAATTACAGTGCAATAATTCCCTACAGAAGAAAACATGTATAACGCAGGGCAAAACAATAAGAGGTTAATAAGGAGCATTTTGTGTTATCAGAAGAAGAGACAGAGTGTGGAATTGTAGGTGACGAACCCCAACGTAAACATAGCCGCCATCCAGATCTGGGTGACGTGCCGAGCAATGTGATAAAATGAATGTTATGGAGACTTTCCAGTCTGAATCCTATAATGGCGGCACTCGATAGTTTTTATTACATGTATGTCGTTGTCGATTATAAGATTCGTAAAAACATGTTTCAGCAGTTTTTCAATGACGTTACTAAGATTTTGTAAGTAAAACAATGTTTCCCAGAGACTAAAGAGGAACAAAATTTTCTTATACTTCAGGAAAGTAATTTTTTTTAATGAAATATAATACAGTTTATCTAGATTCAAAAATATTAAGAAATTTCTGTTTTCCATTTATTAATATATATCTGTGTGTAAATTTCTGAAGAAAATATATCAGCAGGAAAAATCATAGTGAGCTCAAATTTGATATTCCGTTTATATTCCATTCCGAAAATTCCGTTTCAAAACAGCTTGACACTACTGAATAGCCGAATATCAATTTTCATACACACATTTGAACATTTCAACGTACACATTCTAAGGGGCGTTTCTAGACACAGAGGGCTTTTGTTAAATGTCTATAAAAACAAGGAATCAGTATTTAATGTTTAATTTATGAAACTTCAAATACGTTGCATTTTAAAGGGTTCGAGAACCTTTACTCTATGCAAAATAATTTCTTAAGATGTCACTGCAGTTTTATGAGAAGCTTGAACTCAATCGCGGCCATATATTTACATAGTACAGTTTAGTAATTTAAGTTATTGTTTAATATCAATTTCTTAATTTATTATTAGCACCAATCAATTTGTTATTTATTTATTTATTTTTTAGGCGCATGCGGATCAGGCGTTCAGTACAAGCAATAATTGGCATATCTTTATATATCTATATTCATGACTATGTAGTGGGAATTTACAATCTGTATTACACATTACTATATAGTGCTTACACAAGATTATTACCATTTTAAAAATGATCACTTTTATGCTTTGTTATTTAATATTGCATATCAAACTGAGCAAAGATATATTAATTTGTTATGTATGAAAATAAACAAATATTTAACAGTAAATCATAATGTTAATATGTTTGGGCCATATTTTTACTTACATACATTTTACAGGTATATACTAACTGTACAGTTACCAATTTGGCTAATATTAATACATATGAACAATATTAATTGTAAATCGGTGGTAAAAAAATAAGCAGTGCTTGCCCTACTATTTAAAGACACATTTGCTTCTTTTATAATACTATAATTATCGACCAATTTATATAAATATTAATTATTAATAATTATTTCCAAGGAAAATTTTGGAAAGAATTTTACATTCTTTAGTTTCACCTAAGTTAACATTGAGAAAATATATTGCAATTTCGAAATAACATTTTTTGGACCAGCTTTATTGAAACTGTAGGGGTAGTAAACCCCCACCACTCATCCACACTAGCGAGTGAACCCCCACCACGCATCAGAGAGAAAGAGCCCCTCTCGAGAGAGAGGAGAGGAGAGGCCAGTTGGATATATATACGAGAGACAGAGTCAAAAAGATATATTCTGTTCACAGTCTCACACTTGAGTTGTACATATCGTTTAGCCACGTCAGTCTGTCTGTTCAGTTCTTGTAGTGTAAAGTATACAGTCCTTGGCAGTCAGTCATATACATATATATCAATTATATATCTTATACCGATATTAGGTGTTATTTATCCATCAACATCCACAACCAACATCTCCTCCTACAACTATTACATTGGTGGCAGCGCTATCGAAACCCAGCCATTTCTCATTAAAAGGTAAGATATAAATTTCTATTATTTTTTTTAATTATTATTCATTTTAGTTTTACACTTTTAAATATTTTAATTTCCGCTATTTTTTGTTACATCTATTTGTATATTTCATATTTTTAAAATTTCGACTTCATTTTTATGAAAAGAGCCGAAATTATTCAAAAATTAAAACAACATAATCTTTCCACAAGTGGCAATTTGTTAATTTTAAAAGAAAGACTATCAAAAATCATGTCTACCTACACAATCGATGGCCAACAAAAATCTGCTGATGAAGCAATCGCGTACCTTCTAAACAAGTGCAACGCTCCAAATCCCGTAAACATCCGGAACTTGCAAATGATAAATAATTTACCAGTTTTCGACGGTTCCCATAATAGCGACATAAATTCCTTTATAGACCAAATTAATAATTATAGTGCGATTTCGGGATGGTCAGAAGCCGACAAACTGGAAATCCTAATTTTAAAATTAACGGGTGCGGCAAAAATTTTCTTTGACACTTTTAAAACGCAGTGTACAAATGATAACGTCATTTTAACATACCGACTAGCAACGGAAAGTCTAATTGCCAGATTTAAAAAAGAAAAAACGCCCGTGGTATTGTTGCAGCAAATAACGAGCTTGCAACAAAATCCATCAGAAACTCTGGAAGCTTTTGCTGACAGAATAAAGCACATTGCCACATCTCTCTTATTCAAAGCTCAACAAAACCCGTTACAAACGTTACAAAATCTAGTTGAGCGGCTAACAACGGACGCCTTCATAAAATCACTTCCAAGTTCCATGAAGGCCCAAGTCCAAATTAAACTCCCCAAAAACCTTGATGAGGCTCAAACTTATGCAACAGCCCTCAGGGACATACAAAGTGCAGAACCTCAAGGTTCGATATTTGCCATTAAAAAGATAGATTCGCCAATACAGTCTTCTGACAAACCGCCATCGCCATGCAAACATTGTTCCGGCGTCCATTGGAACTCGGAATGCACACAAAAATTTCAAGTCGTGAAAAATAAAAGAAGGCGAGTTTCTATTTCTAAACCACCTTCGCCTTGTAAATTTTGTCAAGGCAACCACTGGAACCGCGACTGCAACAACAAAAATAATAATTTTAATAATAATAAACAAGCGCGCACTAATTTTAGCAAAAAGCCACAATTTAAGCCAGACCATCGTACCTTCAGGCAAAGTAGGCCCTATTTCAAAAAACAAGTGCCCAACAATAATAATAATAGTAATAATAACAGCAATAATAATAATAATAACAAATTTAATACTGGCAATACGTCGAATAGATGGGTTCCGCCAACATGCCAGATATGTGAAAAACGAGGGCATACTGCAAAGGCATGCTGGTTTAATAATGCAAAAAACGATTAGGCGCTCAGCCGTTTTCACGAACGGCTACCACGGTCTTGATCCCGGCACTCAACGATTCAAATAATTTATTAATCAATGTCCAAATTAAAAACAAAAAAGTTAAAGCTCTGATCGACACGGGTGCTTCACACTCGCTCATAGATGCCAGTCACGTCAAATCGAGGCCCGAAAAATCTGGTATCATTTTAAAATCGATCACAAACCAGATTATTCCCAATTATGGTCTGTCAAACATTCAATTATCCATAGGCCAAAACACAAAAATTCAAGGTAAATTCATAGTGTCCCAACTGAAAAATGAATTTAAAATGATCATTGGGAGAGACCTACTAACAAAATTTCAAGCCATTATTAATTTCAAAAACTCAAACATAATCATAAACAAAACAGTCATTCCATTCTTAACAGACAACACAACATCACAAATTAACAACATTCAAAACACAACTTTACCAGAAACATTATCAACCAGACACAAAATCACAATTCCTACACGATCACACATCGTCAATACTTACACGCTACATACAAAAATTCCAGATGGTTCCATACTATTGACACAACATGACAGTCTACCTACTGGAATTTACTTACCCCACACACTGACTAACGTACATAACAATGCTTGTGCCATAACATTAATAAATACAACACAACATGAAATCTACATCACGAAACATTTTCCAATTGCACACGTTCAATACAACCCTGAGACGTACAACTCATCAAACAAACATACCATAAATTCGATTCAACAACTCTCGCACGAACAAAAAACACAATTACAAGCCTTTCAACAACAATTACGCCAGAAACTAACTCATCTCTCTCTACAACAAGCAGACAAAATTGTTGAAACATTTTCTCCATTCTATGACACATTCACTCATGACAAAGATTACAAAACAAAATTTACAGATATTACACACCACATAGACACACAAAATCATCCGCCTGTACACAGTCGACCTTACAAACTATCACATTCAGAAGCCCCCATACTGAAAGCACTAATACAAGATAATCTGGATAGAGGGATAATTGAACCATCGACGAGTAGCTGGGCGCATCCCGTGATTCTTGTTAAAAAGAAGTCTGCGGATCACACAAAAGTTGATCCAAACGACATCACCCAGTTACGCAAACAGTACAGATACGTGGTTGATTTACGTAAATTAAACGCAATCACCACATCTGAAATTTATCCTCTTCCAGACATTCAACACATATTATCAACATTACATGATACAACATACTTCACAACACTCGACATCTCAAACGCATTCCACTCCATTAGACTTGACAAATCATCACAAGACAAAACAACATTCATAACACAATTCGGCACATACAAATTCTTATCTGTTCCATTCGGTTTAAAGAACGCAAGTGGATCATATCAGCGTTTAATGGATAAACTATTATCGGGTTACACGGGTGACATATGCCACACATTCATTGACGACATATTAATTTTTCACGGCAAAACATTTTATGAACATTTAACGTCTACACAAAAAATTCTCACACAATTACAGAAGGGCAATCTTTGTATAGACCTAAATAAATGTACCTTCTTCAAAGAAGAATGCAAATATTTGGGCTATACATTGAGCAAAAAAGGCATTTCTCCAGATCACGAGAAGTTAAAAGCTGTAGAAACCTATCCAATTCCGAAAAAATTAAAAGACGTCAGAGCATTTTTAGGATTTATAGGTTTTTACAGAAAATTCATTCAAAATTTCTCGGAAATAGCCAAGCCCCTTACAGACTTAACAAAGAAAAATACCAAGTTTGTATGGTCTTCTCAATGTTCATCGGCATTTCAAATTCTAAAACAAAAATTGATTTCTCCACCGATTCTGGCATACCCCAATTATAATTACGAATTCATATTGACTACGGACGCGAGCAACGTTGGCATATCTGCAATTCTAAGCCAACAAATAAACGGCGAACAACGTCCAATAGCCTTTTCATCCCGCGTACTGTCTGAAACTGAAACAAGACTCTGCACTACGGAAAGAGAACTGTTAGCCATTCTCTTTGGCTGTAAACAGTACAGATATATCATTTTCGGCTACAAATTCAAAATAATAACTGACCACTCAGCTCTGCAGTGGCTTCAAAATTTAAAAGACCCGCATTCGAAATTGTACAGATGGTCACTGAAATTAAGTGAGTTCGACTTCTACATCGAACACAGATCGGGTAAAAACATCGCTCATGCAGATGCGTTAAGTAGATATATAGGCTGCATCAACACCGATATATCCCCGAATATTACCCAACCATCGACTTATTAGAAATAGCTCAGCAGCAAGCTGAAGATGAGCAATGCCGACGTCTAGCCCAATCAAAAAATTATGCATTAAATGATTCAGGCCTTCTAATCAATGTGCTGGACAACAACATCCTTGTTCCAAGCAAAATGCTACAGTTTTACAGCTGTATCATGACAACCCATTGTCTGGTCATTATGGCAGACAAAAAACATATGAACGCATAAAAACTCAATTCTCCTGGCCTGACATGACCAAAGACGTGGAGAACTATGTCAAGACGTGTCATAGTTGCGCCACTAGAAAAACCGACAACGCCTATAAACCACCAATAGGCACATTTAGCGAGCCAACTAATGTTTGGCAAGCTATTCCAATTGACGTTGTTGGACCGCTAGAGCCATCAACAAATATTCTAACAGGCGAAGAATACAAAACATATTAACAATAATTTGTCAATATTCCCGCTATTTGGAAATGTTTCCAATTAAGAACCAAAAAGCGGAGACTATTGCTCAAATTATTGTTAACCATATCTTCACCAGATACGGCACGCCAAAGTACCTACTCACAGATTTGGGTACCAATTTCACGTCCACCATTTTACTTCAAATCTGTGCACTGTTAAAAATTAAAAAAGTGTGCACGACGCCATACCACCCTGCGTCAAATGGACGATTAGAAAGAATCCATAGAGACATCGCCAATAACATATCCCACTATGTCCAAAGTGACAAAAATTGGCATAATTACCTGCCATTAATTAAAGCTGCACACAACTCAACGAAAAATGTATCCACAAACTTTACCCCCCATGAACTAGTTTTTGGTACCAAATTTCAATTTCCCTGGATACTAAACTATCCACAAAAAGACATTCAAAATTTTAACATTCATACAAAATGTCTATATGAAAAAATTCAAAAAGTGCGTCAACAGGCAAAAAATAATAATGAAAAAGCCAAACAAACAAGGGAAAAATATTATAATAAAAGTGTTTCAAAACAAAATTTTTATGTAGGAGATAACGTTTATTTAAAAAATTTTACGCCCACGGGAAAATTCACAAAAAAATATCATGGCCCGTACCAAATTTACAAAATATTTTCCAACCAGACTGCACTAATTATCTTAAATGATAATGAAAGAAAATTAGTGCATCTAAGCAAAATTAAAAAAGCACATCTACGACAAAAACCTACAAACACACATAAAATGAATCTACGGCCAAGAAAGGCAAAAATTTAGTAACATTTTCGGAAAATTTAGACAAATTTTCCTGGTGTTGGGAGGAGACAATACTCTAGTCCAAGGAAAAATTTCAAAATTTAAATTCAAAGATAAACATTTTAATTAAAAATTTTAAATAAATTCAACATAACATCTCAGTAAATACCCCAGGCATTTTGAAAATTG
>JAAEAF010008542.1:0-50418 GCA_011037195.1 Triatoma infestans
TGAAATAATATTAAATTTTAAATGAATATAAATTATCAAAATAAGTTGCGAAGGGACCAGCCAGGTAATACGAATACCGTTACTAGGAATGTCCAAGAACCTTTATGGCTTTGTTCTGACCCCTTCTACTAACAAGGGAGGCACTAAACGGACAAAGAGAAGAAATATTTGAAGACAGACTCGTTCTAGCTACCAAAGTGAAAACATCAGAGCCATATCAAATTTTAAGACTTATTCCAATTAATTTATAAGCATATTGTTGTTAACTTAATATCTCTTAGAGAATATATCTTTTGAAAAACAGTGTGACTACTTTATTATTACTAGTCTTCATTCTCTTTTAAAATTACAAACTTATAAGCCCTTTTCACTAAAACGCTCGTGCTACACACTACCACTACTACAAATACAACTCCACACCATTACATTACACAGACAAGGACAAACACAGTGCACAACTAGGGTCTCCGACCCTAGTTAATTGGCGAAAGCCAAAGGGGTAGGAAGGGATTAGCTCAGTGGTAACGTGCTGGACTAGCAACGCGGAAGTCCCGGGTTCGAATCTAGCATGCTGCCTTTAGATTTCCTCTTCCTAGGAGCTTCTATAATTCACCGTCCGGTGATGCGCAGAGTTGTCTACAGCTAGAAAACGCTGCTTGGAGGCCCGCAGTGCACTGAGAAGGCTCCGGGAGGCACAATAGATCTTTCAGGTCGGAGTGCAATAGTCCCCTACAATAATGTCCATCATACTTTCAATAAACATGTGTGGTATTTGTATGTAATTGGCTGAATCACTCCCCATCCTAGTTCATTGCAATACTCCTTCAAGCTTGTAGAAGGGGCAAACTATACAGGGCATCTAGGAACTAGAAGGAGGAGTTCAAGAGAGAGGGTTAGTTCAACCGCTGTTTATAAAAGGCTGTAATTCTAAAGAAGGGATCGTTATTTGAAACACCGTCAAACCGACATCACACACTCAAACGTACTTTCACTCTGCCAGTCAGTCTGTCACTTTCTTCTCATGCTATCATTTATTCTCTCTATCAATAATATTACAGTGTAAAGTCCTTGAAGTGTTTGTTATTTTGCACTTAATATTATACAGTGTTCAATAAGTTTGATGTTACTTAACCGAAGTATTTCTCTTCCGACCAAACCATCCAAAATATACCACTACGTACTTTACATATGAGAAAATAAAGATTGTAACAAAAGTTAAAAATTGATATTTCCTTTACTTATCGGCAGGTTTTTTTTGTATTTGAAAGTTGTGAGTTGCGATTAGGGAAAGTCATGGGGGTCTTACCGCAGATTTTCCTATTTGTTTTCGAGATAAACTTCTGTTTGCTGTTTACTAATTTATAGTTTACAAATATTTTATTAAAATTGTAGAAAATATTTTTTTAAACTAAATGCAGACAATTTTAGTGGCGATTCTTTATTGGTAATCTAAATTTTTATTACAATTAAAACCCAATAAAATTTATAATTTAAAACTGTGTCTAAAACATAATCGGGAATGAAGAAAGTCATTTTTAAAATCGTCGCATGAAAATACATGTACGTATACAATCTATTGAATGTGAGTGATACATTAATTTACTTGTTAATTTTTTCGAAGAAATTTGGTGAGGATTGGTGCAAGAAAGAAACATTCAATTATGCCAATGTTTCAACAGAGTTTCCTGGCTTTATCAAGGCTTTAATTTATATGTAGATAGTCTTGAAGATGTGGAAAAAGAATTGTTAGTGGAACTTTGAAATTCACAACATTTTTTTACAATACAGAAACATTAACAAAGAAAATTAAAAGTTACTAGTTGTTTGTGTTAATTCTACTACGTTGAATCACCCACCAATATTCTTCAATACATCAACGGTCAACAAATACTTTTATACTTGTTAATGGCAAGAGAGTAAGGCTATATTTGTAACTTGGTTATCGTTTGTCAATTCAAGTAGCCAGAGGTAATGGATAATTTATTAATAAATAATAATATAAGCAAAGGTAAATATTTTATGTATTTATTTCTTTCCGTATCAAGGTTGGCTATGAATTATTCACTATATAAATTTATATATATAAATGTTTCTATGGTAACAAAAAGTATATGCTTTCTCTTCAATATATAAGTGGCCAGGTCTGTCGGTTTTAAAACAAATTCCAAATGTTATTTATATTTAAGTTTTGTATAATTTTATAGGAAAAAAAAAAACGATATAACAAATTTATTTTTCAGTTTGATGATATATCTTGAGTAATAGCCGTTATTTTTCTCTCTTTTTACCTATTACATATAATATCTGTCTTCTTACTTTCTCTTAGTCCTGTAAGAGGAAATATGGGCGATCGTATCAAATTGTCGATATCGAGTTTTCACCGGAAATACTTGTTTTGAGGTCAAAAAGTGGTTTTGATAAAATGTGTGGGTAGATGTTTGTTTTATGTGAACAACATAGCTCAAAAATGAAAAATCGCGGAAAAATCAAACTAGATATTGTGGTGGAAGAAGTAAATGGAAATATATTCTATATTTGAAGGAAAAATGTAAGTTGGCTGGAAAGAGTTGGAAACAGGTACAAGACAACCATTTACAAAAGAGGTCGGAAAACTCAGCCACTATTGTTTTTTAACCTCCTTCTAGAAACCAAATAGGCAGGTTAACTACCAAGAGAAGCACCATTTTCACCAGTCTATTTGAGGCATTCAACCAGCTTTCATTCGAAATAGAACATCAGTGACAGTTAAAGTATTACACATTAACTTAAATCAATCTAGCTAAATATCTGTTTCTGTTTATTCATAAGCATTTTACATTCATTGCAATTAACTTGTAGTTGTTATTTTAAGTGAATATATTTATATTAAAACAGTGGTAACTTCTTACTTATTTCTTAATACTTTTCTCTTCCCTATACTCATAAGCCCCTTTCAACAACGCTCGCTACACTACTACAAACATACCAACATATATCACAAACAACATAACCATTATTTTGTTTGGGTACCTCAATGGGAATTAATGTGCCAAAATTCCTCAACCGGAAATACCACTTTATTGAATGGATTTTTCAGTTTTTTTTTTTGCAATTTTCTCGATAACAGCTCCATCGATTTTCTTTAAACCTATATGTCAACTGCAGATACCAAGAGCTACTTAAAACTTTTATTTGAAATACTTCTTCGAAAAAAAAAATTATTTAAGAGGCTTTTGAGGAAGGGGGAGCACTTATGTTTTCCTTTAAAGTGATGTTTTACGATTCTTTCATCTAAATAATATTAATTAGAATTAAATATGTTGTTAAAATTCTGGTTTGAAAAAAATCGGTTGGCCGGAAGTGTGTGAAAAAGCATTTTTTCAGTTTTCCGTGATTTTCTTCATAAAAACATCGATAGATTTCATTAACTTTTATATACCTACTAATTAGAATGGAAGACAGGAATAATATGCCCCATACTTAAGAGGAATGACGCCCTAGACTGCAACAACTATAGGGCTATCACGTTACTCCCAACGTCGTACAAGATCTTCTCTAACGTACTCAATACCCAGCTTCGTCCCTTCGCCAAAGAGCGGTGGGGCAGTACCAGAGTGGCTTTATGAAGGGCAAGTCTACGATGGACCAGTTGTTTTCTTTGAGGCAAGTTCTGGAGAAGATGACAGAATTTAATTCTAATATCCATCTACTTTTTGTAGACTTTAAGGCGGCCTATGACAGTGTATGCCGAGAAAAGCTATACAAAGCAATAGAAAGGCTTAGAATCACGCCGAATTTAATAAGACTGGTCAGGGCGACTTTGGTAGATACCAGCTGCTGTGTGAGGGTGATTTATCAGCCAAATTCCAGTGTGATCGAGGTCTGAGACAAGGGGACACGCTAGCCTGCACTCTGTTTAACCTAGCCGTGGAAAATGCAGTTAGAGTTACCCGAATACAAACAACAGGCACAATATATACAAAAAGCGTGCAAATCTTAGCCTACGCAGATGATGTATGTATTATTGGAAGTCGTTGGAGGCTATGACAGACGCATTCACCTCGCTAGACGCAGCAGCAATGAAGATGGGACTTGAGGTCAATCAAGAAAAGACTAAGTACATGACTACCGATAATCGTGAGATTGGCCCAACCATTCAAGTCGATAGGTATAACTTTGAAAAAGTAAAAGCATTTAAATATTTAGGATCAGTGGTAACGGCAGATAATGACATACACCAGGAGATAACGCAGAGGCTTATAGCGGCGAATAAATGCTACTATGAACTCCTAAACTATATGAAGAGCCGTTTGCTACCGCGATCTACAAAGCTGCTTCTCTACAAAGTTCTCATACAACCTGTCCTAATATATGGGTCAGAAACATGGTCAATGACAATGAACATGGAGAGAAAACTATTAGTTTTCGAAAGAAAAGTACTCCGGAAGATACATGGACCTGCCAAAGAGAACAATGAGTGGGAGAAAAAGGCACAACCATGAGCTGGCCAATTTATATAAAGAGCCGGATGTGGTAAAATGTATTCGCTTAGCAAGCGAGATTGGCGGGCCATGTTTTACGAATGGATGAGATCTCACCCCCAAAGAAGCTCTTTAGTGTAGAACCAGCCGGTAAAAGAAAAGTGGGAATACCAAAATTGAGATGGCTGGATGGTGTGAGTGGCGACGCCAGATCCCTGGGTATCAGGAATTGGTGGGCGGTCGCCCGGAATAAAGAGGAGTGGAGGGCGATTCTTGAGGCAGCCAGGATCCAGTAATGGATTGTTGAGCTCGGGATGATGATGATGATGGTGACACCTGCTAATTACAAATACCGAAGAGACCTATAACTTTTGTTTGTAACTTTTTTCGAATATTCATATAAGACGTTTTGTGGGTGGGGTATGGTAAAAAATATGTGTTTTGATTTAAGTTTAGATTCTGCAATCAATATAACATTGAAGACAGTTAAACCTAAAGTTACTTTCACACAACACCTAAGTAGTATTTAACATAATTAAATGTGTGTTATATAAATTCAAATTTGCAGATTAATAAAAAAAAATCGAGAAAAAATAAGACAAAAATTATATATATATATATATTTTGTGATTTTCTCTTACTACTAATTGGAGGAAATATTGCGAGCGTGTCAAATTTTTGAAATTAACTTATGACCGGAAATAAACATTTTGAGAATCCTCTAAGTAGAAAATAATGGTTTTTCAAGCATATTAGTCTGTGTGTATGTTGTGGTCAGCATAATTTATACTTGCTTTTTTTTTTCGTTTAAGTTTTACCAAGGGGATGCGACAATAAGATTTTAGTAAAAATCGGTCAACCGGAAGTGCCAATTTACTGAATAACTTTTTTTTGCTTCTTTTCTTTTTTTTTAGTTGTTTGCGATTTTTTCAGAAGCGGTGTAGTGGGAGTTTCAGGGGTTTAAAATTAATAACTAAATGCTATTACTACTGCACTATAATTAATATACATACACTTATGATTCTAAGGACTTGACTTATGAGATTAAGAGACAGGGAGATAAACTCAATGAGAGACTGAGAGATAGGCAAGTGGCTGATGTGTAGACTGGATATTTGTGGTTGACTGATCGCACGGAAGGTGTCTTCGCTCTTGAAGATGGTGATAGTGTGAGGGCCTCCACTGTCCGTTTTTCCCTTCAATTTAGAGCCCTGCGGTAGAGGAAGTAGGACGGTGCTTCATCCCCAAACCCTGGTTGGCTTCGTTTCCTTTTATACGACCTTGGCGTTCCTTGCGGATACCAGGGAACTTGACTTGTGATATGCCATCACAGTGGCTATATAACTTGTAGCATGTCAAAACACATGATTAAAGAGCGGGAAATTTTATTTTACGGGTATTAGTTGGGGTTGGAATTGGTCTTTAACAGTCCTTTAAACTGCTTTTTTTGGTTTGTTTATTATATGGTTCTAACTCTATATAATAATTAATTAAAATTAAATTTATTACCAAAATTCCTAGTTTGAAGAAAAATTGATTGACCGGAAGTAAAACTTTACAAGGTTTTCGAGTTTATTACTTTCTCTTACTCCTAGCAAGAGGAAGTATTGTAATCGTGTCAAATTTTCTATATCGAGTTTTCACCGAAAATATCCGTTTTGAGGTCCCCTGAGTCCAAAAAAGTGGTTTTTAGCAAATGGTCTGTGTGTGTGTGTATGTATGTATGTGAACAGCATAGCTCAAAAACGAAAAACCGTAGAGACTTGAATCTGGATATTCCGTTTAGGTATCTCTACGGGATCTGACAGTACGTTATCTGTCAAAATTCCTCAACCGGAAGTACCACTTTATTACTAATTGGACTTTTTTACTTTTTTGCGATTTTCTCAAAAACAGCTCCAACGATTTTCTTTAAACATGGAACATCAACTACACATCCAAAGAGCTACAATTTTTATTTGAAACATTTCTCCGGAAAAATGCATCTAAGGGCACTTTTGGGGGAGGGATGGGGTTAGGTTTCCATCTAAAGTGCTATTTCAGTTTACTAGACAATTCTGTGATCTAAATAATGTTAATGAGAATTAAAAATGTTGTAGGAATTTCGAGTTTTAAAAAATCGGATAACCGGAATTGCGTTTACTTTTCCACTTTACTAAATGATTTATTCTCTTTTTCGCAATTTTCTGAAACATGGCTCCGACGACTTTCTTGAAACTTCGTATATAAACTAAACGAGCAATATCTACAACTTTTATTTAAAACATTTCTCTGGGAAAATTCATTTAAGGGCCCTTCTAGGGGAGGGGGGTTATGTTTTTCTCTAAACTGCTATCACAGTTGATTATACAATTCTATCATCCAAACAAAATTAATTAGAAATAAATAAATGACCAAAATTCCGAGTTTTAAGAAATTTAGTAAACCGGAAGTGCGCTTTTACTGAAAAGTTTTTTCAGTTTTCGACTAATTTCATTTGGTGCACAAACTATAAAATTTGTCAATTATAATTTTGAGAACAGGAGTAAGAGAAAATTGTGTGAGTGTTTCACACCAGATTTTTTTTTTTTTTTTTGGAATGGAATTTTTGAAACAATAAACGATTTCTTTTAAACTTGGGTATGGCTAACTGTACAGTTCTAGATCTATTACTTTTATTTGAAACATTTTTCCTGGAAGAAAATGATTGTAGATAGTTTTGTGGAGTTCGTGACGATGAATTTCAATATGTATGGGGTTGTTCTATGTTGTTGGCGCGCTGTTCACTACCCTACATGCTCGGGTTTAGTAGGTTAGTACTTGTTCCCCACTATTTCTATATTTGTGTTAGGACAATCGAGTAAAATTTAAAGTATACAGATAATTTGTCATTTTATAATATAATTGTATTAACATTTTATATATCTGTTAAATAATTGTAAATAATAATATGAATGTATTATACAGGGTATCACCCATTTATACAGGTCACTTTTCAAATAACTCTTAAACGAAGGAAGATATCTAAAAAGTGAAGACTTTGTTAAAGTAACCGTCAGTAACCGCTGGATCGGGAGAATGGGACAGGCAAGCTGGCCTTTCAGATCGTCAGATTTAAGCCCTCTTGATCATTTCTATGGGGATATCTCAGAGAAAAAAAATCTATACCAAGAAACCAACAACTCCAGAAACACTTAGAGAAGACTTAATCTACACCTGCTTAGCAATTCCGCAGACATTATACGGTTAACAGCTTCATATGTTGGGCACCGACTGCGCTTGTATGGTTTAAGCCGAGCTCATTTTGAAGAAATAAATGAAATATTTTTTTATCTTAATTTTGTCAATTAATAAAGTCGAAAATTGTTTAGTTTTAATGATGTTTTACCTTACATTTTTAAGTGCTTTATGGTTTTCAAATAGGTTTTTTTAAGTTTTATCAGCATTTGTACTCTATTATTTATTCGAAATTAATAAGAAAATCCGCTTTTAATTTTAGTTTAGCAGGAGACAGCCAAGAGGTGCCTCAGTGGAGTACAGAGGCTGGCGTGCCTTCTCATTACGGGCGCTTTTAAAAGTGCTCCGACATCTGCGCTGGAGGTGCTGCTGGTTTTGGCACCGCTGCACTTGTTAGTGCAAGTGGAGGCGAGGGCCAGTGCACATAGATTGCGCAACAATGGCCTTTGGAGACAGTGTGGCTCCTTAGCCAAACATCTGGACATATTGCTAAAGGTCAACCCAGGCCCTGTGACAGACATGGCCCAGGATAGCATCTGTCCAACATACAACTTCGAGGTTCAATTTCGGGTGTTCCTAGGTTCTAGGGCGGAATGGTCCAAGGGGTGGGAAAAACGCTACCGGACAGGACCTCTGTGGTTCACAGATGGTTCTAGGATGGAGTGTGGGACTGGAGCAGGAGTATACGGAATGAGCCCAGAGGTACTCATTGAGAGGCCTTGGGGCAGGTATTCCACTATATTCCAGGCTGAAGTGTTTGCCATTAAGGTCTGTGCCGAGGAGAACCTGCGTAGAGCCCCAAGGGCAACGTCATACGCATTTGCTCGGACAGTCAGGCTGCACTGAAAGCCCTAGAGGCTTACAGAACTATCTCATCCCTGGTGAAGGAATGTCGAGAGGCATTGTCGAGACTCTCCAGGCACAACAAGGTACAGCTGTTGTGGGAGTCTGGACATGCAGGGGTTGAGGGTAATGAGACAGCTGATCAACTGGCCAGGAACGGGGCCAACACTCCATTCATTTGTCCAGAGCCGGTCCTCGGAATAACTGGCGGAGCAATTCGTGCAGCGATTAGAGAGTGGGGTCGCAATAAGCATGAAGAGCTCTGGAGGAGGAGCCCGGGAGTTATACACAGTAAAAGGATGATGCCAGGACTGTGTAAACGAAGAACCCAAATGACTCTTAGTCTGAGTAGGAGCCAGATTTCTCTGGTGACGGGACTATTTACGGGTCATGGTAGGTTCAGGAAACATCTGTACAAGGTAGGACTCATTCGCGCGGAACCCTTGTGCAGACTATGTCAGGAAGAGGAGGAAACGGCCTCCCACCTGTTGTTCGATTGCGTTGCAATAATCCAATTGAGGTATGAAACTTTTGGTACTTTGCAACCTGAGGAGATAGTAGCTCAAAATGACCTGGTGGTGAAGGTCCTCAAACTCCTTAGGGAAGGAGGGTTTGTCTACTAGGAACTATCGGGGGTGGCACAATAAGCCTCTGTGGGCTGCAGTGCCGGGATAAAGCCCAGCCGAGGTTGGATAATAATAATAATAATAATAATAATAATAGTTTATGAAACAGAGATATAGGGAGGGGGGGGAGAAAAACGACAAAAATTTAATCTTTATGATTGAATATCTCGGCAATGGTTTGAAATATTGAAGTGAAATTAATGGCATTTTTCTTCACATTTTTAAATAGTTTTCAATACAGTATTATTGGGGAGTCAAAAGGAAATAGTAACTTTCAACCATCGATTTAAGGTGTAAGGCGGTATTAAAATCAAAAAAACACTAACACGATCATAAACTAGAGCGAAAATACTTCAGCAAACGTTATGTACACTTTTCAGATATCTTCCTTCGTTTAAGAGTTATTTCAAAATAGGCCCGTTTAAATGGGACACCCTGTATAATGTTTTATATACAATTGTATATGATACAATTATAAGAGAAAGTCGTATGAGTGTTTCACACTAGATTTTTTTTTTTAATTTTATTAGATTGAGTCAATAAATTGTTTTTATTTATATATATATAAAAGTACTAAAAAGGTAGAAAAAAGAAAGGTATAATTTCTTATTAGGAAGGAAAGCCTTGTAATGTGAGAGAGAGAGAGATAGAGTGAGAGAGTGACGGAGAGAGAGTTAAAGTAATCAATATAATGTACTAAATAATAAATATATATTGATTTATAAATAATAGATAAAAACTGGCCAATAAGGCGCTCTAACTCTATATACAGTATTGATCTTAGTTGTAATCAGAATTAATACATTTTTAAACAAAAGTACACATAGTATAGGACGGAAGAGGGGTGGGGGGTGGTTTTGGTGGGTGGGGGGACAGGGATAGTTCGCGTCACTGTAAACATAACTTTGAACTTACCCCTCTGCCGCCGGTCCACTATTTTCTAACTAACCACCACTCCTTCGCACTGCTATTAGATTCTATTTAGTGTCTAGTAATCTTTATTATAAGTGAATTAAATATATTAGCTATTTACTAGTTAATCTATCAAATAATTTAATTGGTTTAAAAGTAGTCTTTTATTTTTCATCATATTTGATGAATCTAAATTCATTCATTCACACTGTTTATAATTTAACTAGCTTTTTTTCAGATAAACAAAAAAATAAATCTGTTAAGATACACTCAAATTAATAAAATTTAATTAACAAGTTTTCTTTAAAATCACACTGGTCTTACAAAAAGATGGTAGGTGATTATATTTGTATATCTGAGCGGATTTGTGTATAGCGCACTAATGTCAAGACCAACAAAACTTATGTACAATTTTTAATTTTAACACCTAACTGACAGACACCCTCCAAAAAAACCCTCTGAAAATCAATTTTATCAACAAACAAATTTCAAATAAAAGTGATTAGGTTTTATCTGTGCAGAATGAGCATTCGAAGTTTAATGATGAAAATCGTTGCCGCTGTTTTCGAGAACAAATTCAAAAGTTTGTTTTGACGCGCTTCCGGTTAGCGTATTTTCTTCAAATTTGAAATTCCATCTATAGTTCTAATATATATCAATACTAGCTAAACCCGGCCACGCTTAGCTGTGGCTCAGTCTGATTTTAATTATTAGGGAAGTAAATAGAAATATTATAGTTAACATAGATTCAGCCAGAAAACATATTATTCAATTTAATACCCTACTTTGCGTTGCTGTGAACTGAAAGGAAAGAAAGAAAAAATGTTTTTAACTGAAAAAATGTTTTTAAGAGCTGAATGCGCTGTTCTACCTCCATCCATCAACGTAACAGCATTACCTGAAAAAGCAAGTGCCAACGCAATATTGCCATTTGAACGGATTTTAGCCAGGATTAAGGAAATTAAGAACGTTTTTCCAGTTTCACCTGGAGCGTCCAAAAAGTAAATCCGCCGGATTGGTTGGTCACAGATTCTATGATGGTATCAAATGCTATATGTTGTTCTTGAAGGAGTTTCAGTGTATTTTCTTGGACGAATAGCTATAAGTAATTTCTGGTGTATGATTGCTCTCTGAGCAGTCCTCTTTCGAATGTTGCATTGATCGACCTATTCGGTACTGTTACTCTCAATACATTGCCACACATTGCAAGACAAAGATCCTCAATGAAGATTAGCGCTTCATTGTGTATTTTTTCAGTGAAATCCAAGCCATGATTGCGTTTCTTGACGTATTCTGTGCAGAATATCTTCGGCAGGAGCGCGCCACGATCGCAGTGCGTCTGAGTCTGTCTATTTCAGCCAACCTCGCGAAACGCTCGGAATTTCCTATTTCCGTGGGAACTTTGGAGTAAAAATGTATATATAAACACTCTTATATAGAAATGCAACGTTGTGTAAAAATTTCAAGTCAATCCATCGACTACTTTTCGAGTTTTGCGGCCACAAACATACGGATGCTGAATTTTTATATATATAGATTATTATATTAAATAAGTGGTAAAAATAGCCTTTGTATTCAAGTGGCACTTTAGACTTTAGAGGAACGCCTGACGCTAGAGTTTCCCTCAACTACCCCCCCTCCCAAAAATCAGTTTTCCCGCAAAAATGTTTCAAATAAAAGTGATAGGCATATTTATGGGTATCGATAGTAAGCGATGTTTAAAGAAAATCGTTGGAGCCGTATTTTTTTGTTTGTTTTTTTGTAAGAAATCAAAAAACTAACACAACCACACAGTAAAATTGCACTCCCAGTTGATGGATTTTGACCGAAACCTTCGGTTCAGTTGCGGTGGCAGCACTTAAATGAAATACCAAGCCTGGACTTCTTGCGATGTTTCGTTTTTGAGATATTTTTTATTATCACACGCCCTCACATAAGACTTATATACCTGATAAAAGTCAGACCTATAAAAATATTTTTTCCATACTCAGGCGGATCTCAGTACATGTATTTCCGGTTTAGAAAACTCAATTTCTAAAATCTGACACGATCGCAATACTTCCTGTTACAAAGAGTAAGAGAAAGTAAAAATTACTCAGTGCCCCCTCTGAAAAATCGCTTTCATTAACTGTTCAAACAGAAAGGTATAGTGACAAATTTTCGTTATTTGATGTATCTATAATAAATTATATAACGTCCTGAAACATTGTTGAACAAATGATGTTAACATTCCGTAACACTGCCAACCATAGTAATATTCGCATTGCTCACACAGAAAATTACGATAACGAAGGATAATATTAAAATATAAATCATTGATAACCTTAAAAATAATTATAATGAGAATGATCATCCTAGTGCTTTGCTTTATATTATTATTTATGTATTATATTATTTAATATTCGGCTCTAACTTTATCACTGCAATCTTAAATAACCGCGCTTTGTTATTTCCAATCGTTTAGAAGGATTAACAAACAAAATGACGCAATTTTTTTTTTATTTCAAGTTGTTAGAGAGGCCGGAAGTAATTATATGATTTCAAAAAAATATAGAATGTGAGTGAGTAGTAAAAGTATGGTGCTCGTTGCAGAGATGTCTTTATAATGGATATGAGAAGGAGTGAATTCGGGTTTGAGAGATAAATAAACTGGAAATAATGCTGAACACTGTATGAGAAAGTAACACCAACTGCCAGGACTTTAACGAATATAGAAACTGGTAATCAGAGATTTAGAGTTAGTGAAGAGAAGGGTAATAGTAAGTTGCTGACGCGTTGTAACTGCTGTATAAACAGTTCTAAAGGCTGACCCCTGTAGAGCTTGCGCTGCTGTATATAAACAGTGTCTCCCACTCTAGTCTGCCCTAAGTAGTGAGTGAGACTCTCAATTTTATGTCTCTTTCTCTGCTTTAGACCCCTCTCTTCGGATCCTATTACATCATCCCCTAGTACTACCCTTCTCTTCACTAACTCTAAATCTCTCACTACCAATTTCTATATTCGTGTAAAGTCCTGGAAGTTGGTGTTACTTTCTCATTATTCAGTGTTCAGCATTATTTCCAGTTTGTTTATCTCTCAAACCCAATTCTCTCCTTCTCATATCCATTATAAGTAGACATTATATACAATAAGTAATTTTTGAACTTTATATTCCGATTATGAAAGTGTGTTTAGGAAAAAAAGGCGATTCTATACTGAACAATAATCCTGAGCCTTTAAGAATTGGGAATTTTATTTTCTGTATCGAACCCTGCGGGAACGGAACACCAGGAATAGTGTAGTTTAGGGCTGAAGAGGAAGGAAGAAGAGGATGACGTGCCGAAATATGCGACATGCTCGTCTGCAGATCTGATAAGACCTGTCAGCAGACTTACCTACCTATCTACCCATGGTATTCTCTATTAAACAACAGATGAAACACGGTTTGTCAAAATTTGCTTTTCTTCTTCTCTAGCTTTATTCTTTCACTAACTTCCTGTTTTTATTTAACTTCGCCCAATTTCACCTGAGGTTACTACCGCCATGAATCATTCCAGCGCCCACCAATTGGATGTATCTTACACTTTGCGATCACTGATTTAGCAGAATTAATAAGGTTATTGAAAAAGAGGAGCTAAATTCTAAAAAAAAAAATAAATAAATAAAACAAAATCACTTTCCGGAGACCTCAAAACATTTATTTAGATTTAAAAGATTAAATATTTGATAGGGAATAAAAATATTGGCTCCTTAAATCGGCTGCTTTTGTACTATTATCATAATTCTAATGAAAAATAGTCTGAAAATAAATATTAATTGAAAACTAATAAATCAAATATTTACATCTTGAAATTAATAATAAATTAACCGTAATATTTTCAGGCTATTTAATAATTAATAATACACGTGTTTCAAGGAAATTTTTATATACTGATTTATATATAGCTAGTGTAGCACTAAAATGGTGACACTAAAATAAAAAAAAATGTTAATTAAAACACACTGCCCCTATGTATAAAGAAAGAACTATCTGCGACGCCCACGTTTAATTACATAGTTAGTTACTGAGTTGTACGTCCAGTTTCACAGCCGCTCAGGTGTCAGCGTATCATTGTACCTGTCATAATTTACTAATACTTATTTAAAAACTTCATTATATCCTTTTTTTTTTATTTCCTTCTTCATTTACCTGTAGACAAGAAAATTATAGGTTTACATTTTAAATGATTAATTAATGCATCCTAAGTATTTTATCAATACTAATATTTTTAACATACACTTTTGGTTTTGTCTAGACCCTCTAATTGTTATAAAGAGTGAAATTGCATTCAAGCCACTTATACGAAATTAGATTTTACCGAAAATATAGATATAGCATCTATTAAATACGAAAACTCTTTGACAAAGTGAGTTTTTTTTTAAGAGATGTGCACTGCGACCTGGAAGATCTATTGTGCTCCTGAAACCTTCTCAGTTTTCTACTGGTCTCTGTACAGTGCTCTCTAACTGCAGACAACACTGCCCATCACTAGTCAGTGAGCTGTAGAAGCTCCCAGGAAGAGAAAATCTAAGGACAATAGGCTAGATTCGAACCCCGGTCCTTCGCATTGCTAGTCCAGCACGCTACCACTGAGCTAATCACTTCCCTTGACAATGTGGGTTATTGGACAGAAAAATTCAAGCGCTAAAAACCATAGAAAGTTTAATATTTTATGAACCTATCTGATTGCCGTGATAATTAATTTCTTGTTTTACCACTTTTGATGAGGAATCGGCAGATTTTTGTTTTTATTTATTTGGTAATGGTTGTGAAAAAGTAGCGGAGATGTGAAAACAGGTGAAATACGTAGAAGTGGAAAGAAAAACTGGACTCGGAATAGCAACTAATATCTCCAATGGTTTTTTTTTTCTATTTCTGTCATTTCCATTTTAAAGTCTCTGCAGATATAGATCAATCATTTTTTATTTTAAACATTAATTAGGTACGCAATAGTTTAGTGATATTGTGGGAGAGGACTGTGGGACCTTGCCTCTAAACTGCCATTTATACGATTTCACCATGAATATTATATACTGGCAATTAAATGTTTAGCGAAAATTACAAATTTGAATAAATTAGGAATGTATAAGATGCAGTAAGAATTTAAAAAATATCATAGAGTTTTTCATACCACACTATATTTGTTTAAACAAACGACAAATTAGGTTAATATAAAAGTTTTAATCTTTACAATAAATCTAAAAATACTATTTGTTTTAAGTTATTTAGATAGCAATGTATATGGTTTAAGCTGAATATACGTACGTATGTCCCATACGACGAGTATAGTATAGTAGAACAGATGAATATTAACAAGTGAGTGATACACGTTTTATTGGTGTAGTTATGGTATCAAATTGTTGTATATTTCTTATCTGTGGTACTAGTCAATCGTATGAGGAATGTCTTAATTGGACGTTGTTATCTGGTCCAGTATATTTTTGACATTATGGTTCTCATCCCTTTGTATACTCTCAACAAACATACATACACACATATTGCCTCTACCCAGTTATATTGTATATAATACCGCTTGCACTTTTTCCATTCAACCCCAGCAAACGGTTTTTGTTATTTTGTTTTTTTATAGAAGGGGTATATTTAAAAAATAAATCCAAAGGATATTTTTCTAAAATCCGTCTGACACCCCTTATCAAAACTATTCTGGTCAAAAACCTCATATCACTCGTTCGCTACAAAACAAACCTCTATCTATTTAATGCACCCTAAAGTTTCTATATACGATTATTTTCAATGCTATGTAAAAGAGTAAAAAAAAAAAAAAAAATGTTTAATTTAATTTAATTGTTTTTAAAAAAATTGAATTTCTCAGCTGACTTTAAATCTGATGCAGGAGCAAATGAGTATACATTTATAAGTGTGAGAAGCAGAAAGAATTAGAAAGTATGGATTTTGGAGAATTAAACTGGAATATATGTTGAACACTGTATAGTGAGAGATCACACACAAACTGCAAGGATTTTAGAAGTTAGGTAGCGAGAGATGTATAAAGAGATATACTGGCTGAATGAAGAGAAGGTAGTTGATAGGTTGCTGACTGTTTGTTAACTGGTCATAAACTGTTGCAAAATTGTCCTAAACTGTGCTGCTGTCGCTCTATTTGTATGAATCGAACTGTCCCTTGTAGCAGCTCCCGCTCTAGCGGTTACCTCGCCCCGTACAAAAAGGCAAGAATAAATATATATATTTTTTTAAGCAAGCCTATGTATGTTCAAACAAGTTCAAGCATCGTCCTTTACAAATTCTGCTTTAATTTTTCAATTATAGTGTAAATATTTTTAGGTTTTAGACATAAACAATATAAATACGCTACGCACTGTAAACTTTTAGCAAAGGAAAAAATCGTTATGTACAATTTTCTATTAATTGTGTATTTAACACATAAATATTTTTCTCACACTTACAGCCAAAATGGCGCCTCTAAATTTTGGCGTCCCGGACAAATATCCGGGTGGCCCGCTTCTAGAGCGGGTTCGTCTCTGCTCCTAGACTGGCCTAGATGGGGGAGTAACTAAATTTGATTCATTTAACATGCTTTTCCACTCTTCGACGGATCCTATGAATCTTTAATAGTTCGGATCCGATTACACAAATAATATTGCAAACATAAATAATCTCTGCAATGTAATGTGTACTGCTTTTTGCTGCTATTTATATTGTTTATATCGTATTTATTAACTGTATTATTTACAACACATTTTACTCAACGAATCGATTAAAGACCCATATCATAAATAATCTTCAAATCGGCCATCTTGGAAGCTATACACTTTATTTCATACATTGAATAACGTGAGTTAACATAAATTGAAACAGTTTGTGAAAATTTATACTCAAAAACCCTACATGATCATTTTCTTGATCCATACAAAGTCTCTATTTGCTGTATGTATGTAATAATATAACGAACCAGAAGCAAATTTCACCAACTATATTCGCTTTGCACCCGCTATAGTCATACAAAACAAGATTAAAAAAAAAAATGGGAGAGTACAGAAGAAGAAGAAGAAGAAAATAAAAAAGAGAAGTGCAATATAGCCGAAGGTAAACAAGCCGCTTCAATTTACTGGAACGCTCAATCGTCCGACACGAGACCTCTACTGTAAACATTTCTACAGACAAATTTTTTTCATCCCCCCTCCGCCCCCACAATATTTATTTATATAACCAGAGATCGGTTTCGTGGATACAATCGATGGATATACAATATTTTATTTACGAAGGCTTTTTTTATTATTATTATTTTATTTTTATAAGAGAAGGATTTTTTTCCTATTTATTTATCCGCCCAATGGCTATTCCAGATAAATAGAAAACTCAGGTTTTTAATTTTTTATATCTTAAGTAAAATAAATATATATATATATATATATATATAAAATATAAATAAAACAGAAACATCTACAATAATAATAATAATAATAATAATGCATATGAAAATAAATATCTGCAAGAGCATATCACAGGTGGTTCATTCTAGGCCAAAATGTTCGGGAGACGTGCAGACTGTGCAATCAGACTACAGAGAGCACGCAGCACCTTACACGCAGGCTGTTAAGTACTAGCCCCGAAGGATTATCTGCAGAGACAAGATAATGTTGCAAAAATTGTTCATTCAGCGATCAGGACTCTCTGAACGGCCTGTAGGACCGCACTCCTTATTATAGATATAAGTCTCCTGAATTTCTTCAATTGAAACGAATAAAGATTTATTGGGATATCCAAATGATCACAGACAGATCGGTTCCCAATAACAGGCCTGACATTCTTGTGCTAGATCTGGGAACGAAGACCGGTAGAATAATTGATATAGCGATTCGTTTGGATGAAAATTTGCAAAAAAAAAAAAAAAACGCTCGGAAAGAAAATCAGAAAGTACTACGAGTTGGGCATTGAGGTAAAACCGATGTACAGGCTGGAGAGGGTGGAGGTCTACCCAATCGTCATCTCGATGAATGGCTTAGTCCCTAAAGCCACTGTAGATGGCGTAAAGGCTCTCGATCTCCCTGTTAAGACTCTGCTGGTGGCACAGAAGTCGGTTCTCCTTGACAATTCAAGGATAATTCGCAAAATTATAGAACCAGACTAGAATTTATTTATTTATAATATATTCATTTTATTTGTTTGTTTATACCCCTCTTTTTTTAATATATAATATATATACATATATAAATAAATGGGAGTTTGCAGCATCTTTTGTCGTTAATGTAATAATAATAACAATAATAATAATAATAAGTAATACTTTGTTTCTTTCGCATTTAAGTGTTCATGCGTTTTTACCACTTAGTTTTGCGAATTTCGACCTTTTCCTCTTTCTCTTGTTGGTTATAAGAAAAAGCATTACGATTGTGTAAATTGCTTTGTAACCGGAAATTAATGTTTGGAAATTCCCAATTATTAAATCATTCATTCCTTTTTCTAAAACTGAACTGCTAACTGCAGATATATAAATCAATCAATCACTTTAAAGCATTTTTTTTTTTTTTTTTACTTTATATTGCTCCAATAGGAGGATATATTGCAGAATTTTGAGCACGAAAAAATGTTTTAGCACTGGATTTGTATTTCTGTGTATGTGTGCGCGTGGGTTTTGTGTATGCGAACAAATCATCTTAAATATGAAAAATCTCAGGAAGTTTCGTTTAAATATCACCACCGCATCTGACCCGTAGGTTTCAAACAGATTACATCGTCACATTAAGTGCAACTTTACAGAGAGTTTTTCTTTTCTTCAGTTTTTCACGGTTTTCTCAGAAATGATTCACAAATGGATTTTCATTAAACTTCGTATATTGTCTACAACACATACAATTGCCTATCGCTTTTATTTGACATACTTTTCTGTGAAAAGTTATTTTTGAAGGTTCCAATGGATCGCTTTGACATTTGTAGACATTTTTTCATAACTTGATTTGCAGAAGTTATATTTTAACGAAATATTTATATATAGCAAAACATTTATTCTTTGTGTGTGTAACCACAACCAAAGAGAAGCTCAGCAACCAAAGAGAGCAAAGAGAAGCTCAACCACTCTCTCGGATTGGAGTGGGAGAAACTGTATAAATATAGCGACGGACAGTCCATAAAAAGACAGTTGAATTCAGTTCAATACATCCAATTACTACGTGTCATTTTCATACCACTCTACCTTAAACAATTCTCTCTACCTAACACATGCATTATATGTGGAATCTGTTTTTATTTGTGACAGTCTCTGTTGTTGTTCTTTCTGTTCTGAACATGAAAGCGCACTAACTGTAAAATGATTGGTTGGCAATTTTGGTTCAATATGGCTAATATATGAAATGTACAAAGTAATGTAATTCACTGAAAAAATTGCTAAAAGAATATACAAGTTATTTTTTTGTTACATATATATAGACAAACATTAAGTAAATAGAATTCAGAATTTTCCAAATAAATTCCAATGAAACTATTTGCAAGATACATGTACATTTTGACTGCCAAGGACATGATACACACACACACATATACATACATTTTTCCATAATTACAATCGAGGGATATTTAGTCTATTTCTATTTTTTAAATAGAACACAATATAATAAGGATAACAAAAAAAAAAAAAATATGATAACAAAATTTAATATAAAAAATCTTGAATATTTTATAAGATATTCCTCAGTAGTTAGATAACAGAAAGCTAAATCACATACATAAATATTTATGTATAAAACCCATTACCCAATCAGTTATTCTATATTTATTCAAATAGTTTTGTTTATTTCTATGTAACATACATATTTTTAGGATTATTCACAGACTTTGAGGAAAAACAGAAATATAGAATAAAAAAAAAATGTATGAAACCTTGTACACGACTTTTTTTTTTTACTTTAGTTATTTACAATCCTAGTTATTTACAATCCTAGTTATTTACAATCCTAATCATTAAATCGTAATTTTAACAAAAGTAGTTAGCCTTAAAATCACATCAGGGAAACTATGTCACCACTAGGGATTGTAAATTTACCGACTTTTTCATTTACCGGTAATTCGTTAAATGAAAATTAAAATACCGGTAAATTTTTTTTTTTTAGAATAATACATATTTTGTATATTTTTTTTTGTAATAATACATCTTTTGCACAATCTTAAGGCATAATATTAGAATCATGTAATAAATATTTGTATTAAATTATTTTAAACAGTTGTTTAGTAAAGTAAAAAATTTATTTAACGTACAAATTTTAATATTATTTTAGAATAATATTGCAATAATATCCTGTCATAATGTGGTGTATTCAAAATTGCTATTAATTTAAAAAAATACGTGAAATATTTACATATTATTATTTTTAAATATTTCAAAAAAGGAGATATTTACTTACTCCTTAAGAAAAACGTTGATTGTAAAGATTTTAAACCTTTAAGAATCTCAAATTTCAGCAGAGCATAAATCACATAATATGCTAACTGTAACTAGCGCTTTCTGTACGATCTGCAGCGGTTTTAAAACCCAAGAATGTTTAAATTAAAAGTAAACAAAAAATATCTCACATAAAATTAATAATTAGGTATATTGTTGCTTAAACTTACCTGTTTTTTTTCTTCTTTTTTTTAATGTCTCTTTAGCCCTTTTAAATATCTATAAACATAATATTTTCTACATAAAAATTTCTAGAATGGATTTTTTATTTATCGAATTACCGGTAAATTTCCAAAATTTAGCGAATGTTTTTTTTTTGTCAATTTATCGGTTAACTGGTAAATCAGTAAACCGGTATACAATCGCTAGTACATTATATGTTGATTATTTTTTAGGGTATATAATTATAATAATTAAACAATTTAATGGTAGATGTAACGTGTCAGTCCTCCCAAATTAAAAGAATGCAGGTCCTTATTTACATTCCTTAAAATTATATTATTGATGTATATAAACCATACACAATGCATGAAGTGGCATTTTGGCAAGTTTTTCCTGGAAAAATATTTAATACAAGTTTTATCATGGTTATACTTAGTATGCAAAATTCAACGGAAATCGGAAGTGTTTTTCGAGAAAATTTTGAAATAACTTAAAAAGCTACTCTTTCAGATTTGTTTTTTTTTTTTTACCGAAAACTTCGTTTCGTATGTGATGCTGGTACAGATAAAGTGTATCAAGTTTGAGTTTCCTGAAGGATATTTTATTTTTGCGTACAACACGCACCGTTTCCTACAAAAAAAAAAAAAAAAAACAAATTTGTGAATTCCAGTGATCTCTAAACCGTGGTTACAATGGTTGGGTCCGCAGTGCTGGAAATAATATGAGATTTCTGTCCATGTTACTTCCTTCATTTTGTGATCTCGACCGATTTCTGGTGATCACGTATCTACAAGATGTCTTGGTGAATAGTGTTATGCCAGAGGCTTGTCACATCACGTTACTATAATTTCCACTCAAGTTTTTGCTATCCACTTTTTTTCTCCTAGGCCATGACTTCGGCTTTTTTTTTTTTTTTTGGCGCATCGATAGCCAAAGTCATTAGCGCTCTTCGAACTGTTTTCTTCTCAAGTCGATTCTGCACTAACTGAGACGGCACATGCCCTGCTGTTTCCTGTCAGGCATCCAACGCGTTATCTTGGCCGGCAAGGTATGTTGGAGTCCCAGAATATCAGACATGGTTCCACATATCTCCACTTGGATCATCGATCCATTCGACAAGGAGAAGTATGGGTATCTGAGTAGTGCCATCTGAGGAGTTGCCATTTCTTTGCAAACAAATGATATAAATAAATCTTTTATCAGTCAAAACAAATTCCATATCATTAATCTATCTCTGATTAATCTATCACATAGATATATTTATGAAACATGGATAAGTATATTTATATAATATCTATATACATATTTAATCCATAAATTAAAAATTTAATAAGGTAAATAAATTTGATACTTAATGGACTCAACTCATCATTTTGCAAGTGGCTATTTGCATCCTAGAAGAAGTACTTTTATAAATATTCCTTCTCTACAAAATTCCTAAATCTAATTAGGTACTTTTATAATTATTCCTACACACATTGAGATAACCTAAATCTAAGGTTATTTACACTATTTACACCACATTCATACCATCATTTACTCGATAAAAACGTTCAGGCTTCGGCTATTAAGCCATTCTAACTAGTACTGCCCAGCATAAAAAGCCTGCGTTGGCGACTAATGTTGTTCCTTTAATTGGATATTAGAGAACAATCTCGGACGCGAACACCCCCCCCCCCTCACCAACTTATATTCCAAAATAATAAAGCAAAGTAATGTTAAGGCGTGCCTAACTTCCGACTACCATATTTATTCCAAATATTCGTTAATATTGTAACCTTCGTTTTCTGAAGCTATTCTTGCATGCCATATGAGTAAACCGTTTAACTAACCCATTATTCCCCCAACTGAATATGATCTAGTCCTTGCCTTGATAATGAGGTCAATATGTTTTATGTTTAGGAATAACATGAATATAAGTATGCATATTTAAGTGAATTCCAATTTAGTTCAATCTATTACCAAAAATAAATAAAAAAAATATACATTCGAAATCTAATGATCAGAGACATTTGTATCAAATTACAGTTATATGAGTATGTATTATTGTGTAGTGTATGCGAGGGGAGTGTAGAAAAACATTATTGGATGTAGAAGACATTAAGATAGAGTCTTCTTGAGTTGTGTCGTGTCGGTTACCTTCTTCTTAAATCAACAAATTCAATCAATATGTATATATAATGTTTGTGTATTATGGCGGCATGACTTCCATATCGACCACTTAGTACCTGCTATAATAATTTCTTCTACTATCTTGCAATGGGTATATGCTCTGTGTAGAGTTATATTGTAAAGCACAATACACATTTTCAAACATCTATATATTGGTAAAATGTTACTGTCTACTGTTATAGTACACCCCCCACCAACTAATATCTCTCTACATCTTCTATAACCACCACATTATATAAAATATGTATATATACATATAGATACGTACATAGAACATCGTCAGTTCTTCCCCTTCACTATTAACTATATATCATCCTTTTCATTAAACGATATATTATGTGAAAAAAAAATTTTTTTTCCATTGTTTATATAATATTACATAATAATCAATTTTTATTTCTAAATCTATACCTAAATTAATGTCCTCACGCGTTGGTCTACTGGCTAGCGCACTCGCCTTTCGTGCGAGAATTCAGGGTTCGATTCCCGTGACGGCAAAGTCGGTGTTGACCCAGCATCGTGATAAAGAGTGCGAAGCTACAGTTAGTAGCGCCCTAGGTAGCGAAGGCCGGAACTAAACGGCGTGGGGACTGCGGCGTGCTTACCACGTGCCCCCTTATTCAGATCGCCGTCTGGCAAGCCTTGGCCCTTCATGGCCTGTTGCGGCATAAGGTAAAGGTACGTATCCCCCAAAGGAACAATGAGGAACTTTTTGTTGCCATGTATTGCCACTTGTTTCACAATTATGGAACTTGGGGCAACACAAGGAAACTTCCTGTTTCCACCAAAGTAACTAATTTTAGCAACATTTACGTTTTGTTTCTAGTTTATTTGTTTCTGGAAACACAGTGGCTCCACCAATGCAACATCAATATAAATGTAGTCATTTTTTTAAACAACGATATCGTTTTCTCTCCCTGAAAAACTGGGCTGCCATGTTTTTAATCTTTCTCTTCACTTCTCCCTCTTCCGCGACAGTTAATCCACACCATGCTTCGCATTTCCGCACTTGTACTTTATATCTCTGGGGTTCCATAAGCATTCCAAGGTTCTGTATGTTTCGAGTAATTCAATTACTTTGTCGTTGCTCCACTTGTGAATCGGTGGTGGCATAGTTATTTAATTTTAAAAAGACGCAATAAATGCACAAGCAGTTGTGTCTCCACTGACGCAACAAAAAGTTCCCAACCCGATTGTTGCCGAGTGTTTCCACTGTCTCCTTTGATGTTTATCGCTTCGAACGGAAACATGAAACACAAAACAACTTTTCATTTTGTTTACTGCAACAACAAACAACTTATTGGAACTTAGTGGAACATTTTACGAAACATTCAACAGAAACAAATATTTCTCATTGTCCCTTTGGTGGATACGTACCTTAAGCTATACGTAAATTAATGTTAGTTTCCTTTGAGTATAGCCTATGGATCAATGTCGGTCGCTTGTCAGAATAAAGACCAAAATAACGAATGGTCTGCCAATGGAATAGAGATATTTTTCTGTTAGACAGGAAGGATGACTTTTTTGGGGGATAATAACTATAAATTTAAATTTTTATCTTCAATTTTGTTGTTAGAATCACTTTCACTTTCTTTTACTCCTAATAAGAGGAACTATTATGATCGTGTCAAATTTTGGAGATGTAACACTAAAATATATGTTTTGGAGTCCCTTGAATATGAAAATTGTTCTTAGAGTCTGTGTTGTGTGTTCTAATAGAATATCTCAAAAATGAAAAGTTGCAAAAAATTCAAACTTGGTATATACTATTTAGATCTATCACACACAGCATCAGATATAAAGATTTCTGGCAAATCTGTCAACCGAAAATCTGCAACATTACTGAATGTTATTTATTTTCTCTTATCGTGATTTTTTTCAAAAATAGTTCCAACGATTTTCTTTTTAAACTTCGTATGTTTTTTTTGGGGGGGGTTCTGGGGGAACTATAGGGTTATGTTTGACTATAAATTACCATTTTAGTACAATATAATATATATTATATGGTTTTACAACCTACAATAAAAGTATCGATAGAATTCCAAAATTTTTAAAAAATCGATTTACCGAAAGTGCGATTTTACAGAATACATTTTTGAGTTTTGTACAGTTTTCTCGCAAGCGGTTACAAAGATTTTCTTTAAACTTGAAACGCTTCCTGCCTAAATAGAAACGTATCACTTTTATTTGAAATAATTGATTTTAGTGGGGTATTAGTGGTATACAGTTAGTTTCAAATTTAAATTTTCACAAGCTTTCTTAGTTATGACATAGAGCGCCCCAAATAAGGCTGCTTAGGCATCATACAAGTAAAATCTTCATCACCATTTTTTTGGCCATCCCAACTAAACATTGTAACGCTGCAATTTTCAAAGAAAAATTTCTTGATTAAATTGTGTTAATTAGAGTAAGAGAAAGACGTATGTGTGAGACAGTCATATAGACCAGATTTTTTTTTTGGAGTGGTAGAATGAAACAGTAAATTGCCAACACTTGAAAAACCTTCCAAAACCTATATAGTCCAATCCGAGTTGGTGGTTGATGACTGATTCTTCGTAACAGATTTCAGACAATACCTAAATAAAATTCGTTTGTGGTTCTTGGCAAAGTTATTTTGTTCATACTTTCTTAAACATAAAGACAAATCGTTAGAAACATTTTTGTCCTTTCGCAAAAGATTTTAAATTGTATTTAGCTGAGTAATAAATTTATAAAATTTGGCGCTGATTGCAGCCCTTCCACGACAGCAGTCAAAAAAAAAAAAATTTAAGCAAAATGTCACATCTCAACATTTACTTTCATAAAACGGAAGTAGAAGTTATTGAAGTTCTTGTTGTTAGCACAATAAATGATAAAATAACTTAGGTTTTTTGCTTCTTTTTTTTCTTTTTTTTAAATAATCATTGTTAAAATTAACGGTTGTAGGAATATTACTGATATATAAGTTTTTAAAGTTTAGACAATTAAGTGTTATTTGTATTATATACAAATTTAAGTATGGTAAATGCTATTGACCCTGTTTTACCTTAAAAAGGATAGAAAAGCTCTGGCCTAGGATAGGAAAGCTCTGCTACAAAAGCGAAGCTGCATTGCGATGGGCTCGTGGTTAAAGGGAACCAGGTCTCCGCGTGCTGGCAGAGCCGCCTTGGTTTCAGCGCGCTCTGCCGTAGACTCACGACGTCGAAGTTATATTAAAGTTACAGTACAAAGTTGTGTTTGGTTAAGAGAGAGAGATGGTTTTTAGAAGAGAGAGAGAGATAGAGACAGTGAAGAGGGAGGTGGTGCAGAAGAAGAAGAAGAAGAAGAAGTGAAGTATGGATACATATTAGCCAGTAGTGTTTAGTGGAACGGAGAGGTAGCGGGACGTTGGCTGTGGAACAAGAGCGCGCGACTCCCGGACAAGGGCCTGGCATTACATTTACATTAAAGATACATTTACTAAAGTGTCTAGTTTTAGACTGTACTAATTAACCCCCGACTACTTCTCACCCCTTGTTCTATACCTCTCTAATACTTCGTCTCCAAAAACCTCCCAACCGACCGCCACATCCTATGGTTCCTCGTTGGTTGGTAAATCATCAAAACACTATCCGAGGGACTTGTTTCTCGCCAACTTGGACCTATATTTCATAAAGTTGCCTAGCAGCAGCAGCAGCCTACCTAACCAACAAGCAGAGTTTCTCCTCTTGCTGCTAACGCTGCTTCAACAGCCAACAACCATTCCTACTGCCGTGACCCTCTCCCCCGCACACACTCACCCTCGTCTTACCCATTGGGCCGGATACTTTACCAGCTATTTGTTCTACTCTGTCGAGCTACACTACATATTAATGCGACCTGCGTCACGTTTACCAAACCTTCCACATTCCCATATCTTTGCCGATCCACCATCCTCTCTCTATCTTTCTCTTCAGCCAGCAGAACACCAGTAGCACGAGATATTCAACCATCCCCAGTTACTCTCTCTCTTTCTCTCTCTCTCTCTCTCTCGCTCTCAATTCTACACATATGTGAAGATAAATACAGTCAACAAAAACAAGAGTACCATAATAATACCTCCAGTGAATCCAGAATTTTCCCTTTCAATTTATTGTCTTTCTCCAGAAATACTGGGTGAGAGGGTTCTTCCTACTAAAACATTAAACAACAATATCCTATATCATCCACAGAGTAACACCATCTTGTCTCAACAATATGAAACTTATAATTATTAAATATTCTGTGTTTAAAATAGTATGGCTTATTTTTATTTATAAACTAATTATATTTGAATAAAAAAATCCAACCTAATAAAGAAACTTTTAGAATAATTCCTAGATAATTTCAAAGCAATGAATCTGTTATATTTTTGTTATTAATATAGATATTCCTTGATAAATTATATACGATATCTCCATTATTAACAACTACTAATCCTTGCTTTAATCAAAATCTGGTGTGAATCATTCAAATGGCTTTCTGTTCCAGCAATTTACGTTAGTACGAAAGTTTTCATCTTTAAATAAATGTGAAAATCTAGAATTTATAAAACGACTTGAGGAAAGCATAACCTATCCCCTCCCTCGAAAAAACCCTCAAATAAATATGGTCGGAAAAAAAAATTCAAACAAAAGTAAGAAATCTGGTGGTATTTTTATGAAGAAAATCGCTGGAAACTGTTCAGTAAAGTCGCACTTTCAAATAAGAATTCTAGCTCGTGTTTATATGATGTGTAGTTGGTATATAAAGCCCGTTTTCAAAGGAAATAGCAAGAAACCGAAAAATTCATTTCGGTTGACCGATTATGACTAAAACGTTCTTGTCAGCTTTCCAGGGAGAGCTTAAACGATATATCAAGTTCAAACTTTCTACGATTATCCGTTTGTGAATTACGCTGACCACACATACGTACAACATAAACGCACAGGCTAGGGTCTTAAAACCATTATTTCTTCGGAATCATGGGACCTCGAAACGTATAATTCCGGTAAAAATTCAATTAGAAATTTTGTCACGATTGCAACACTTCCTCTTTAAATAAGAGAAAGTAAAAAATAATAATTATCGTATCTATTTGGAGAAAATAAATTTACTTATAAATAAATTTTGATAGATGTTTATAATGGAACATAATTTGAAAAACAAAACAAAACAAACAAAAACGTATATATTGAAAGGCAAAAATAATACTAATGTAATAAAGAAACTAATTTCTCTAATACACGTTTATTTAAAACAGTAGACGCATTAGTGGCTATCTATGACAGTACAGTAAATATTAGCAGTTGATAGAATAAACTTCCCGTATTAAGTGACCGTAAAAGTGTTTTACTGAAACGAAAAAATAATTTATTAGTTTACTTCACTGATAGCATTTAATAGTTAATATTATGGAAAGTTTAAATAATGCCAAGTTTTGGGGAAAAGTTATAGAAGTAGGCTTGCTAAAGGGAAAATCAGGTATAGTAGCTAATGAAAGATTAGATCAGGTAGCTAAGGAGGTGGTTTACCACCTCCAGTTCTTAACACTAAAAATTCCTCTTAGAGATTTTACTAACAATAAGAGAAAGTATTAAAGGAACATTTGGAAAAATGCTATTCCCAAAATTAAACAGACGCACTTGATTTACATAAGAAGCATTCAGTAAATTAATAAAAGCCATCATATGCAGAATCCGAACTAATCATGTTATGTAGGGCTTATTTAAAATAAGATCAATGTAGTTCATACCACATTATGTCCAAGTAGTGGAGATTGGGAGGATCTGAAACATGTGTTATGATCTGCCAATATATCAATATATCAATATGAGGTACATAGAGAACAGTTGTTTAACATCATTAGTAAATATGAAACGTAACCTCTTTAATTTTAAAACTATTTTATTAATAAAAAATACAGAGGTTATGAAAACATGAGCCACATTTTGTATTAATTACAATAAGATTTTACGTAAATAATTTCATTTCTGTCTGAACATTGACTCAATAATCTTGTAACTGGCAAAATATGAAAATAAAAGCACCTGAACAGTAATAATAATAATAATAATATTTTTAATTGCTTTCGGGGAGAGCCCCATACACTTCTGACCGGCAATAAAGGAAATACATAAACATAAAATTAATTAATAAGCTTATACTTAAATTGTCAGGGAGTGTTTAGCAAAATTAACAATCCCAATATTATTCACGATATTAAGAAACTACAACACTGACGACCTGGTCCGTGTACCACAACAAACATAAAGGAAATATTATCTAGAGAGAAAGGAACATCAGCCAAATTTCTTTTTTTTATAG
Organism: Triatoma infestans; assembly: GCA_011037195.1. Classification (NCBI taxonomy): domain Eukaryota; kingdom Metazoa; phylum Arthropoda; class Insecta; order Hemiptera; family Reduviidae; genus Triatoma; species Triatoma infestans. The sequence continues at coordinate 29,107 of JAAEAF010008542.1, forward strand.
ATAGTAAAATGTGATCACAAAAGTTGTGAAAAACTTATCGCTTTACCCTAAAAGTATAAGAAGCACATGCTACATTTAAATTATCCGAAACGATATTTTTGAGTCTAAGAAGCCAGTCAGCGAAAGATATAGACCGAAATTTGAAAGGAATTATTCTCATTCTAAATTTCTAAATCGATTGCGTCTAAGAATAGGCTGACCCAAGTGCGAGAAACTTTGTCGGAAATGAATCGGAAAGCGAATCTGGTCTGGTACCTGAAAGAACTGTTTCAAAAAAAGTGTTTCGGGAAGTATTGATAAAAATCTTGGGAGATTCGTTTTGGTATTATATTATATAATTATTCTAAATCAATGAATTCCCCAACAATTCACTTTATCTCAGTAATTACCCCTATAGGAGGAAGTGTATTAGCAATTTCTTCGGCTTACTTGGCCGGTACCTCTTTCTTGAAATGGCACCTATTTGTAAAAGTGTCAGATACGAAGAATGCAATTTAGAGTTGGACCTGGAATGACGTATGATAAACTATGGTGGAACGAGGAGAATGTTTCAAGGTCTTCAACAGACAATTCTTCATTATTAACATTGGTTTTGTCAAATAGATCGCTGATGAACTATGACATAATTGATTACCTTTAGTGATTTTTTATTAGCGGAGAATTATTCTTCTTTCAATGCCCGACGATAATCCTCTTTTACCTACCCACACTTCCAACTCTCTTTAGTTACTGCTTCCTTATAGGTTCAATTGTTTGGTAAGACTTCTTGAATATATTTAGTTCGTAATTTCCCAGTTTAATATGGGAACCTGAAATGAATGTCAAACTAATAAAATGTCTTCACATCTTGTTAATGACAAAATACTTTAAGAACATAAAAGAAAAATATGGAAAAAGAAAATATTCTTATATAATAAGACAATATTTCAAGTATAATATTTATGGAAGTGGTTAACGTCCTGGACTTCCACGCGGAGGATCTGGGTTCGAGTCCAGCTGTGCTGCCCTTAACTTTTTTCTTCCTAAGAGCCTCTACAGCTCACTGCCCGGTGATGGACAGTGTTGTCTGTAACGAGAGAAGACTGTCCGGAGGCTGGTAGTGACCTGAGAAGGATAACCATAGATGCTGATGCGCCTTAAATTAAAAAAAAGAAAAAAGAAAAAAAGGCTAATATTTTCAGTGTCTACTGAGTCCAAGCATAAACATTTTTTGTTTTGTTTTTTTCTATATTTTAAATTCATTTTATAATTAATATTTCCGCTGTTAAATAAAATTTAAAACATCAACATGTAATAGATCCCTTTTCTGTAATCAAAACATTGTACAGCCGGAAATACTACAACAAAACTGGTAGAAACTATTAAATAATATTGCAATAATTTATATAAAAAATATAAAAATATTTATTAGTAATAAAGAATCCTGAAATCCTGCTGTGCAAGAAATCTCCTTTATTTTCTATTAAAATGAAAAAGTTACATTAAATTACTTTTATGTGCGAGCTGCACAAATATTATATCTTATATAAAATCTCATACCTTGATAGATGCTCTTTGTACAGACAGCATCGCCGGGACCGCAGGTCACGTCTACCATTCACAAACCTGTAGAGCATGTTACTACTGAATGAACTCTCTTCTTTTAGTAACTAAAGAACTAAATGATCAGAATATAATGCTTTCGAAACCAGATTTTTTATTTAATATTATTTAGTTATGAACTTATAGATATTATTTAATAAAATAAAATTATGAGTATATTTTAATTTTTCATTATTTAGTTGTTTTTGTTTTTTGGTAACTGATTATTATTATTCTAATGGCAAGAACGAAATTCTAAGAAATTACAAGTTATTTGGAGGATGTGGTAATAAATGAAGCGTGTAGGAGGAGGCCAATGGTACATCTAGTCATCATCTAATTTTAGTTCTTCTACAATCATTTTAAATTAAAAAAAATTGCAGCTGATTTGTATATTAAAAAAAAAAAGAAAAAAGAAATTAACAACTATTTAAATTTACTATAATTTTATTTATTTGATTAATTGTTTGTTATTACATTTTATTATAAATTGATCAAGGTTGGTTTTGATAAATTTGTCTATTTCTTCATTGTAAATTATATTTGCTTGCCGGATACCTTCCGGTAAAAGTCACATAACAGTAGATGGGGTTTAATTGTAATTTGCTTCCCTTGATAGAGATGGAAATACTTTTTTTTTTTGAGCTTGCAGCATTTTTTAGTCAATGTGAATTGTTAATCACGAATAACTCCAAAATGTAGACAATTCTTACGATCCAACTTTAAAAACTTGAGCGTATTATATTCTTGTACCGCAAGTACGTCACTTAACATTAGATATAATGAGAAGGCTTCCGTTATCTTTTTAAAGTGAGATTATTACCCAAACTATTAATTTTTTTTTTTTTGCTACGGAGTAGAATCCAAATACATGGAAGAATTTACTTATCATAGTAGAACAGAATGCTATCTTCTACGTATAGTTCACCTTCTAGTGAATAAAGTATTCACTAAAGTTATTATACACCTGGTAATGAACGCTTCTACTATGATGGTGGATCTTTATGATACAAAACAATATTTACATTGTCTTCATGGAAGCCTTTACCCCGTACTACTTGGGAATTTTGACTACTCAATTCTAGGAACTTTGGCCTCAGAAGTTTTTTTCTTAGCATGCCACCAATAAAAACAAATTGAAATGAACTGCATCAATAGCATTGAAGAATGATCATCATTTACATTGCTCGGTTTGCTCAGTCATCAAATACATTTTATAATTCACATTTGAATCTGAAAGATTCATTTTCAATAATAATTACAACTGTGTAGTTTCCCTGAATCAGCTTCTTGCATCAGTATCTGAATGTTCCTTGAAAAGCTGTCATTAATTAGAATTGTTAAGAAAATAAAAGAGTAAGTTTCTATATTCATTGACTGTGTCCTAGGTTTTTTAGCCGTCTAGGGCAGAAAAAAGTAGATTCAAAATAATTGCAACCAAGTATGCGCCAAATAATGCCAATATTTTTTTTTTTTTTTAATTTAAGGCGCCCGGAACCTTCGCAGGGCACTGCCGGCCTCCGACAGTGTTCTCTCGTTACAGGCAACGCTGCCCACAATCAGATCCCATGGTGGTACCTAAACGGAATATCAAGTTTCAATTTTCTACGATTTTTCGTTTTTGAGCTATGCTGTTCACATACACACACGATTTGCTAAAAACCACTTTTTTCGAATCAGGGGACCTCAAAACGGATCATTCCCGTGAAAACTCGATATCGAAAATTTGACACGATTACAATACTTCCTAGAGTAGGAAGAAAGTTAAAAGGATATAATAAACTGTCCAAGTGTGTTTCTGATGGATTAGGGCTCCAACAGGATGAGTCAGAAAAGTTTTTGATAGTTGTGCTTACTTGTTTTTTGTGTAATGTAACAGACGCATATAAATATATAGATAATCTGGTGTGGAACACTCAACGATATTCTTATAATGCAATTAATTAATGATACATTTCAATTTGGAATTTTCTACTCTTAGGTTAGGTGCTAAAATACATGTTGGTTAGCACATAGCAGTTAGTTCTCGATTGTGATAACACCACAGACCAAAAAAACCAGCAAGCATCTAGATTAAACCATAATGACATTTGAAATTTAACACTCAGTTGTAATAACTCTTCAGATACATATATAATTAGTTATTTTAATTATGACGTTATATTTATTAGATGTTTATCATGTTGTGTTCAAAACGGTATTGTTTATTTAAATATATTGAATCATATTTTCTATATTTACTTTCTTTTACTCCTAAGTATTGTAATCGTGTAAAATTTTTGATATCGACTTTTCACCGGAAATATCCGTTTTGAGGTCCCCTGAGTCCAAAAAAGTGGTTTTTAGCAAATGGTTTATGTGTGTGTGTGTGTGTGTGTGTGTGTATTTGAATAGCATAGCTCAAAACCGAGAAGCCGTAGAAGGTTGAAAGTTGATATTCCGTTTAGACATCACCATGGGATCTGACAGTACGTTGTCTGTCAAAATTCCTCAACCGTAAAAGGCTCCGACGATGTTCTTTAAACTTGGTATATTAACTATACATACAATGTGCTACAACTTCTATTTGAAACGTTTCTCCGGAAGAATTCATTTAAGGATACTTTTGGGGGAGTGGTGGGGTAAGGTTTTTATGTAAAGTGCTATTTCAGTTTATTAGACAAATCTATCATCCAAATAATATTAATTACAATTAAATATGTTGTTGTAATTCCGAGTTTGAAAAAAATCGGATGACCGGAAATGCGTTTACTTTACCACTTTACTAAATAATTTTTTCACTTTTTTGCGATTTTCTCAAAAATAGCTAGAACATTGTCTTGAAACTTCATACAGAAACTACACATACAAAGATCTACAACTTTATTTCAATATAGCTATGGGAAAATTCATTTAAAAGCACTTTTAGGGGAGGGGTAGGGTTATGTGTTTCTCTAAAGTGATATCATAGTTGATAATGAATGATTGGATGACAGATTATACAATTCTATCATCCAAAAAGCTTAATTAGAAATAAATAGATGGCCAAAATTCCGAGTTTCAAGAAAATCAGTCAACCGGAAGTGCGCTTTTACTGGACAGTTTTTTTTTTTAGTTTTCGACGAATTTCATTAATTTGTATACAAACTATAAAATTTGTGAATTATAATTTTGAGAACTAGAGTAAGAGAAAGTTGCGTGAGTGTTTCACACCAGATTTTTGTTTTTTGCAATTGTTTTATCTTCACAATTATTTTGTTTTATATTGCTTCATTATTTTATTTTAAATTTGCTAATTTTTTTTAAAGTATTTTTTTAGTAGTTAGTCTTCTATGGTAGTTAGTTTAAAGGTGGCATCATTAACGTTCGATTATTAGAAGTGAATCTTCATTTTACACTCTACAGAAATACCTGCTTTCATTGGTATTTGCAGTAATTAGAAATATTGCTTACATATTGACAGTTTAATGAAAATATACATTCTGTCATATTTTAATTTAGAATGAAGTAATTTGGTATTGTTAAAATTTCAATTGTGAAAAAGGACATTAACTAGAGACAATCTTAGAATTAAAAATATATCAATATACAGAAATTTTAATAAAGGTCCCAGTGTAGTATGGGGAGTTTAACTAGTTCTTTGCAATATATGTATATATATATATATATAAAATATGGTATGACACAAATGCCTGTTCACCACTACATTGTATACACTACGTTTCTAGTGGTAGTAGAACGCTTGTAGAAAGGTCCACCTGTTGAATATATATTCTGCCCATACACAAAGCTGGCCAGTACACCGAGTCATCATGTTACAACTTGTCCTCCTGACAGGTCTATCTCCTTCTATACTATTTACCCTTCACAGCGCTCAGTGCAGAAGAGGCTATTCACTTTCACTCTCTCTGCCTATAAACATCTTTTCGATACCCCCATCCACTTATAAACAATTTTTATAGCTCCCCCGCATATGTTTTGTGATTGTTTGCGAAGAAAAAATTTTTTACCACTTAAACTAAAACAATAAATGACTAGTTATTTACGATTCATTATCTTTTTTAGTTAATCAATGTTTTATTAAATTTGCATTATATTATCTCCTCAAAATAAAAATTAATAAAATTATCTCATGAAATGTTAATCTTCTACATAAATATCTAATAAGAATCGAATTATTTCAGCGATAGCGCGATGGATTGTAGATTGAAGTGAAGATTCTAAAAAGCGCTGTCAGTAGATTCTTCTTGCCGTACGAAACTTCTATATGACGAAGTCTGGTGAAGAGAGAAAACTGCCCGGAGGCCGACTGCCCACTCTGAAAGCTTTGTGCAGGCTGCAATCGCCTTAATAGGGGGAAGGTTTAGTGGTTGGAAGTGAGTCAGAGTTTGCCCTGGATTTGTTCAAGTCAACTACACCACTCTAGTAGCCGGGCAATCATCAGTAACAGGAAAAAATTACGGGGTAGTTTCCAAAATAGTTCATTTCTTAGAGACAATTCTCTTAATGAAAGCTACAGATAATAGTATTACACTCACATTGATGTAAAAAATCAAACAGTAATTTCAATTATTGGATAAATACAGTTATCAATTTGTCACAACTTTAAAATTACACTTTTATATACTCGCGTTCATGTTTGCTAACTGATATTTAATTTATTGTTAAATTGATTTTAAAAAATTAAAACAAAAGTTTGATTGAAGAACTTCTACTGTACTTTAATATTATGTTAACAATTTCTTCCAAACCATAAAATTTATTTCATTGAAAGATGGCAAAATTGTGTTTACTTTTTAATCTTTGGAGAATAAAAAAATCACTTTATAGTCTCTAGAGATTATAAGCACAACTTTAATCTGATTTTAGAGCAACGGTTTTTAACCTGGGGTGGCGGTAAGCATTCTAGAGGGTGCGAATAGTAAGATAGATTTCTTTTATATTCTAGATTTTAAACATTAATTATTTTCTTGGTAATGCCAAACAGTAATTTGTACCACTGAGTTATGCAGTTAGTTATATTATGAGACTATGTAAATTTGATTTGATTGCATGTACTCAAGAAACTTACGTTAAACTGACAAGCCACGAACCACTGAAAGCTATATATTGGAGTGGCATGTAGAGGATATTTTAGAGTGAGAATCGATACCGACTTCAGTAATGCTTAAAATTACAGCATGCTTATTCCTATATATAGAAAACAAAAGCTACAACATATGTTTATTTATTTATTACATGTTTATCGTATTTATTTATTATATATTTATTTAATTTTTAATTTAAGAGCGCTCAACATTTATGGTCATTGGCGCCCAGAGACTTCTCAGCGCACTGCCAGCCTCCGGACAGTGTTCTGTCGCCACAGACAACACTCTCCATCACCGAACTGTGAGCTGTAGAGGCTCCTAGGAATAAAAAAAATCTATGGGTTGCACTGGACTCGAACTCGGGACTTATTTAAATCCCTAACACTACGGGCGCAACAGCCCACGAAAGGCCAAGGCTTACCAGACGGCGATTTGAATAGGGGAGCGTATGGTAAGCACCTCGCAGTTCCCTCGTCTTCAGCCTTCGCTGCCTAGGGCGCTACTAACCACTTTTTAACCCGATATTCTGGGTCAACCCCGACTTTGCCCTCATTGGAGTGGAACCTGAATTCTCGCACGAAAGGCGAGTGCGCTAGCCACTAGACCAACGCGTGAGGAAACTTATTTAAATATATGTTGTAAATTGTGTTGGTAATATTATTCGTTGTCAAGACATAGCAACTTTGAGACATATAACTACATTTTAAACCCCATGGCAGTGGCGCAATTTAAAATGACCTAACCTGTGGTGCCAATTCATGAAGAACCAAAACTTGCCAGACGGCAGTTTTTATTGGGAAGCGTTTAAACCTTCCTACATTTTCTCACAATGCTCAGTCACACCGTCTTTGCCCACACAGGGATCGAACCCTGATTTCTGGCACCAAAGGCAAGTACGGTAGCCACTAGACCAACTGTGGGCCTTAAAATGACAATTCAGTGTTAAATGATACTTCAGTATTATACTTATTATCACAGATAAACTAAAACACTCCTAAAATAACATTTAAAGAAAAAATTAAGTACAAGTAAAAGTATGTGTGAAACTAGACGGAATATCATCTTAACGTTTCCTGATTTTTCGTCTTTTGACATATTTTATTCACACATACACCTACATACAGACTACATACATTTTTCTTCAAACCTCAAAACATGTAAAGTAAAGTAAAGTAATGCCTATTTATTCAGGCGGGCTTAGCGTCCAACTACCAAATTAGGTGTCGTGGACGGGGGCGAAAGCACTTACTTTACTAATAACATTTTTTAAACAAATATAAAATTTAGTTATACGCTGGACTCGAACTGGGGTCCTCCCACTTACAAGTCCATGCTCATAACCACTACACCAACACCCGCCCCGCAAACCTCAAAACATGTATTTCAGATAAGAAGTTAATTTCGAAATTTTTACGCTATCATAATACTCGTGCTTACATCAGTAAGAGAAAATACATAATTGACATATTTTTCGAGGATGTACGAAATTATAATTTGAGATTTAAATGGAGTAACAATTATTATTGAAAAAGCTTAAGTGCCGCTGTTTTAGAGAATAATAAATTGTCACAATTTTTCAACTGTTGTATAAAAATTCAATTTTATTTAAATACTAAAAATAAAAAAATAAAAAAAAAGAATAGAAAAAGTAAATTTACATTATGATAAATGTAATCTAATTTATGATATTTAATATGTAATGAGTAATTTCATTTTTGTGATTAATATAGGCTTCTTCTTTCCGGTCGGTTTGCTTGTTTTGTTTCCAAATGCCTGATTTATGCCTGTATATTTCAACTCTCCGCTTTTCCTCATTTTAAATTTCCATAATTAATGCATCTCATGAGGGTTGTTTACCAAAAAAAAAAAAAAAAAATACTGAAACCAATGCCTCCATTTCTTTTTTTTGGGTTTATCAATCTTCCTATGTCAAATTAATTATTACGCTCTATTGAAATTGTTAGCGTGATTTACGAGATCTAGTGATTGCTTCTGTTTCCATACAAAAATGGAACATACTCTATAATTTTCTATCTCTCATACGAATAAATACATAGATAATATATCTATATAATACAAATTTGACACCTCTATCACTTAATTATAATATTGCACATGATATTAATTAAAATACATGTAATACATGTATTTACATACATACTATGTATAACATAATATTTTACAACATAATTATAACGAAAAGGGAATAAAACAAAATGGACAGGCACTATTTGTATCTATAAAACGAGTGTGTGTGTGTGTGTGTGTGTGTGTGTGTGTATGTGTAAGTTATTTAAATGTTATATATTTACCACAAATTGGAGTGTTTAATTTAATTAAATCATTGCCAAATGATATTTGTACCTGTGGAATTGTATAAACTGAGAGGGCAATTTAGAGATAAACGGTACGTTTTGTAACACTAATTGGACTAAACTGGGACGAGTGAATGTGGTGGGAGTGAAAGAGATTGAGTGAGTGAATGAGATAGAATGATGGTGTGAGAGAGTATTTCCACCGCCGGTTTGAAACTGCCGAGAGGCGGGTTTGGTTTGTGGGAGATCTCTTCTACAATAGACTTTAGGTAACTTAACTTCTATTGTCGTCATTGTTGTGGGATGTTTGTATTTATTGTAATATTCCGTCTTCTTTTTTTTTGTAACTTATTTTATTTATTGTAAATAATTTCATGAGTTTTTAACATTCAAGTTAAAAATAACTTTAGACAAATTAATTCAAACAACCCTTGAAGTGTAGGAATCCAGCCATACAAGTTTCAACATCTACGAGACTATGATAATATGATCCATGATATCCAAACCATAACAAAATAAAAATTGCTCTCTGATTAAGTGTTCTAAACAAAAAAAAAAACAAAAAAAACCACGCACAAGATCTTCAAAATTTGTTTTTATTCGCAAGTAACCAAATTTTTTTTATGAGAAATTGTTTTTCCAAAATGGACCGAATTCACCATATTTTCGATTATGATAGAAATGGTTAAAACGCTGTTTACAATATATTTGCACAAAAAAAAAAAAATCTGGTGTGAAACACTCACACAACTTTCTCTTACTTCTGTTCTCAAAATTATAATTGACAAATTTTATAGTTTGTGTATCAAAATTAACGAAATTCGTCGAAAACTGAAAAAAGTGTTCAGTAAAAGCGCACTTCCGGTTTACTAAATTTCTTAAAACTCGGAATTTTGGCCATGTATTTATTTCTAATTAATTTTGTTAGGATGATAGAATTGTATAATCAACTATGATAGCACTTTAGATAAAAACATAACCCCACCCCTTCCCTAAAAGTGCCCTTAAATGAATTTTCCCAAAGAAATGTTTTAAATAAAAGTTGTAAATCTTTGCATGTTTAGTTTATATACGAAGTCTCAAGAAAATTGTTGGAGCCATTTTTGAGAAAATTGCGAAAAAGGGAATAAATCATTTAGTAAAGTGGTAATGTAAACGCACTTCCGATTTTCCGATTTTTTCAAACTCGGGATTTCAACAACATATTTAATTCTAATAAACATTATTTAGTTGTCAGAATTGTCTAATAAACTGAAATAGCACTTTAGATGGAAACCTAACCCCACCTCTCCCCCAGAACTGCCCTTAAATGCATTTTTCCGGTGAAATATTACAAATAAAAGTTGTAGCTCTTTGTATGTGTGGTTGATGTTCCAAGTTTAAATAAAATCGTCGGAGCCATTTTTGAGAAAATTAAAAAAAAGTAAAAAATCCAACTAGTAAAGAAATACTTTCGGTTGAGGAATTTTGACAGATTACGTACTGTGAGATTCCATGGTGATATCTAAATGGAATATCAAGTTTCAACTTTCTACGGTTTTTCGTTTTTGAGCTATGCTTTTCACATATATACATATACATACATACACACACACACACACACACACACACACACACACACATACACAAACAGAGACCATTTGCTAAAAACCACTTTTTTGGACTCAGGGGACCTCAAAACGGATATTTCCGGTGAAAACTCGATATCGAAACTCGATAACGATTACAATACTTCCTCTTACTAGGAGTAAGAGAAAGTAAAAATACGGAAGAGATTCTCATAAATAAGACTATAAATAGAAGTAAAATAGATTTTAGCAGAAAGGATTTTAAAGACATATATAAAATCGTCTGAATATCTTTGGTGAATTCTTTCCCAAAAAAAGACCAGTGTATTTTTTTCCATAAAAATCTGGTCTGAAACTCGCACTTAATTTTTTCTCACTTACTGCAGTTTACAAAATTGGTAATCGACTAATTTTATGGTTACTATATATAAATTTAATGAAATTCGTCGTGATTTTATGGAGAAAATAGCAAACACTGTTCAGTAAAAGTGTACTTCCGGTTTACTAATTGTCTTAAAACTTGGAATTTTGGGAATTTTGTTTATTACTATTTAATTTTGAAGTTTGATAATTAACTAAGATAGCATTTTTGAGGAAAAAATAACCTCACCTCTACACCAAAAGCTTCCATATATAACGTTATCCGGTGAAATGTTGCAAATAAAAAATGTAGCTCATTATATGTGTAGTTCACATTCTTAGTGAAATGTTATTGGATATGTTGTATGTTTGTAGTGGTAGTTTGTGTAGCACGAGCGGTTTGTAAAAGGGTTTTTAAGTATATATGTTTAAGAGAGAAGTAATAAGAATAATTAAGAAAACACTAGTAGATTAAATTAAATATATTATCTTTAAAGATATTTCAATATTTTACAATATCACAACTATTATGTTTATGAAATTAAGTATTTATCTAGATTAAATGCAAAGCTCTTATGTTTTAACTTAAGGTGGCACTGATTTTTAGAGAGCGATTCCTGAAGCAAGTGTTCTGACTTTGAAAGCAGAATGCAGACTGTCCGAAAGAATGCCTTCTCTTACAAAACAGTTGGCCAAGTGGCATTGTATTAATTTAACGGATTCTTGTGCCTTTGTCTCTTTATAGCAATGACCTTAAATTATAGTACCTGACTCTTTTCACTCCACTAAGATACATTTAAAATATTAACAAAATTCTATTTTTCAAACTATAAAATATTCTAAACTATTTTTCAAAAATATTATTTTCTTTCATTTCTTTCTTCCACTACATTAGTTTAAACAAAATTGTTGCAACTTCTTTAGAGAAAATTGTGGATTGTTGTAGGGGATTATTGCACTGCGACCTGAAAGATCTATTGTGCCCCCAGGAGCTTTCTCCAATGTACAACCGGCCTCCAAGCAATGTTCTCTAGCTACAGACCATACTGCCCATCACCGTAAGGTGAATTGTACAGGTTCCTAGGAAGAGAAAATCTAAGGGCAACATGCTGGATTCGAACCCGGGACCTCCGGCGTTGCTAGTCCAGCACGCTACCACTGAGCTAATCCCTTCCTTCTCCCTTGGCTTTCGTCAGTTAACTAGGGACAGAGACCCTAGTTTGTATACTGTGTTTGGCCTTGTCTGTAAAAGTGTAGAGTGTATGTAGTTTAAGTGTATTGTGTTCTGACGAAGTGCATGCAGTACTGAGCTGTGGTAACCCGTGGGTTTGCTACTCCCCAAGTAACTGCATGCAACGATACCCTTGTGTTTAACGTTTAGAGAAAATAGCAGAAAACTAAAAAATACTTTTCAGTCAAAACGCAATTTCGGTCATCCAATTTTAATTAAACACAGAATTTCTGTCAACATATTAATTCTAATTACTATTATTTACATGATTTAATTGTGTAATAAACTGAAATAGCACTTTAGAGTAAAACCTAACCACTCAAGAGCCTCCCTTGAATGACTTTACCCGGAGAAATGTTACAAATAAAAGTTGTAGCTCATTATATGTGCAGTTCACATTCATTCATTGTTTAAACAAAATTGTTGTAGCCGTTTTAAAGAAAATATCAGAAAACTGAAAAATATTTTTTCAGTAAAGTGGTACTTCCGGTGGAGGAATTTTGGCAGACATCTTACTCTCGGATCCAATGGTGACAACTAACCGGAATATTAAGTTTGAACTTTCTGGGATATTTCATTTTTGAGCTATGCTTTTCATATAGTTACATGCACACACTATTTTCTAAAAACCACTTTTTTTGGACGTGTATTTCCGGTGAAAATTTGACATAATTACAATAGATCCTATTTACTTTCTACTATAAATAAGAGAAAGTAAATAGGATCTGAACTCGATTGTATATAAATATCATATCAATCTTTTGTCTCTCAAAAATGACTATTTTCTATATTTTATTCACATTAATTAGTACCAATTGTTCCTAGGCTAATTTTAATCTAGGATCGAGTTATACTGCCCACATCTCTCGCAATTAATATGCTAGCTGCAGTACGTTTAAAATACAGAATACCATTTATTCCATATTTGGTTATATCTTTAAACATTTGATAAAATAACATCAAAAAAAAAAAGAAGAAACGAAATGCAATATAGACATAGTTTGGGATAAGAATAGCAGTTCTAAATATATGCGTAGCTGCACGCTTTAATTACAGGTAGCAATTGTGGCCAACCGAGGAAAACTATACAACACATTGTGTATTTTAAGCGGGTCAGTGAACTGTTCATATAAATATATATAGCTTTTTTAATAAATAGTTTTTGTTAAACTATTAAATAGAATTTTGTAAAGTTGAAGATTAAAAAGTTGCCTGCTTCTAATATAAAGATGACGTATCTTACTGCTGCTGACAGGTTATCTAGAGATAATAATTCCATTTTTTTAAAAAAGTTTTCAGATGAATTGAACCATTCTTCATAATTATTGGATGAAATAACTGGAAGAGATTATATCTTATTTTTATGTTAACTTTATGTTCATTCACTTTTTACTTTCTGTTATCAGATGAAAAAAAAGCTGGAAAAATTAAGGCCATTCAGAGAGAGAGAGCTCACGCTACTGTTCTTCCTGTGAAACGAGCGTCATGACTTAAAAAAAGAAAAAGAGAAAATGATTGATTAATAGTTTCATGGCAGCGGATATAGTGATTGAAAGTAATGGAATTGAAGACACAAAATAACATTTGACACTGTACTCACAGTTTATATGTAACGTACTTTGTGAGTAGAAAAAAACCATAATGACTATAGAGTCACAGAGCAAAGAGTAAACAATTGGCTGGTGCTGTAGAATGATAAAGTTGAATGGTGGGTGACGTATGAAGAGCGATTTGCGTAATTAGAAACCTTACTTCTTCTAACAGTCGACAGCTAGTCTAACTATTGACAGGTAGTGAAGTCTCGTTGCCCTGACAAAGAGCTTTCGGCAGAGAGAGAGAGAGAATGCCGACAATTAATCACTTATTATAAGTAATGATTAACTCAAGGAACTCTTGGACTCAACTTTAAGATTTGTCTTGAGTGCTTAACTGGCTCTTTTTTTTTTTACTTTCTCTTACTCCTGGTAAGAGGAAGTATTGTAATCGTGTCAAATTTTCAATATCCTAGATTTCACCAGAAATATCCGTTTTAAGGTCCCCTGAATCCAAAAAAGTGGTTTTTAGCAAATGGTCTGCGTGTGTATGTGTGTGTGTGTGTATCTATGTGAACAGCATAGCTCAAATACGGAAAATCGAAGAAAGTTCGAAATTTATATTCGAACGGATCTGGCGGTATATCATCTGCCGAAATTCCTCAATCAGAACTACCACTTTACTAGTTGATTTTTTTTCATTTTTTGGCGATTTTCTCAAAAATGGCTTCGACAATTTTCTTGAAACAACTTATATAAACTACACATACAAACATCTAAAATTTTTATTTGAATCATTTCTCCGGAAAAATGCATTTAAGGGCACTGTTACGGGAGAGGGTTGTGGATTATGTTTTCCTCTAAAGTGCTATTTCAGTTTATTATACAATTCTATCAGCTAAATAATATTAATTAGAATTAAATATGATGCGGAAATTCCGAGTTTGAAGAAAATCAGAAGACCGGAAGAGCGCTTTTACAGAAAGGAATTTTTCAATGTTATAGTATTTTTCTAAAACGGCTCCAAAGATTTTTTTTTAAACTTGCAATATCAACTACACATACAAGGATATACAATTTTTATTTTAAATATTTCTTCGGGAAAATGCATTTAAGGACACTTTTGGGGGAGGGTTGGGGTTAGGTTTTTCTCTAAAATGCTATTTCAGTTTATTACACAATTATATCACCTAAATAATATTAAGTAGAATTGAATATGTTGCCAAAAATTCTGAGTTAGAAAAACATCGGTTGATCGGAAGTGCGTTTTTACTAAACACTTTTTTCAGTTTTCTGCGATTCTTTTAAAAACAGCTTTAGCTATTTTCTTTAAACTTATTGTATCACTATATTCTTTAAACTTAGTGTTTCAACTACATGTATAAAAAGATACAACTTTTATTCGAAATATTACTACGAGAAAATTCATTTATGGTGTTGGAAGGGGGATGTTTTCCTCAAAAATGCTATTATTACTTTCTGTTCTTACTTATTATTTATTTAGTTTAGTTTATTATGCTATTCTAACATCTGAATAATATTAATTAGAATTAAATATATAAAGAAAATTCGGAGTTAAAAGAAAAGTTGAACAGAAGTGAGTTTATATTGAATAGATTTGGTTTTTTGGTTACTTTTTTATTTTAGTTTATTGTACAATTCTATCATCTAAATAATATTAATTAGAATTAAATATATTGACAAAATTCGCAGTTTAAAAAAATATCAGTTGAATAGAAGGGCGATTGTACAATTAAACTAAATCCGCCTATTCCCCTTTTGCCTATTTTTTCAACAATGAATAAAAATTCTGAGTTTTTTCTTTATAGCTCACATTAAATATTTAAAACAGCAAAAAATTATGTTAGAAATAACTTAATATTTGGATTTTTTAATAAAAGATATTTTATTGCACAACTTGATAATTTATAAAATACCTACGAAAGGAAAATTAGTAGAAAAATTCTAAGCTTGATTTTTCATAGAAATAAGTAGCTATAAATAAATAACCAATCACAATGTAGAAGTGAAGTTGTCAAATATAGGCGTAAAATTTAGGCCAATAAAAAATTTAAAAGTAATAAGTTTACCACTCCCACATTAGACACTTTAACTTCTTTACTGTGATTGGCTAATTATTCATAGCTAATTATTTCTATGAAAAAATCTAGTTTAAAATTATTTTACTAACATTTCCTCTGTTGGTATTTTATACATTATCAAATTATGCTATAAATTATCATATTATACTTTTTTTATTATAAAAAAAATGAAAGAACAAGTAATTTCTAACATACTATTTAATTTTTCATATAATTAACGTTAGCTATAAAGGAAAAATATTAGCATTTTTAAAGAGAAAGCAAAAGAGAGTTAGGTAGAAAAGATGCAATGAATTTCCGACATTTTGTATTTGGCCGTTTACTCGTATACTAGTGGGACAAAATAAAATTAATGTCAAACATTCATAAAAATTTCTCAAAGAAATTCATAATATTTAGTTAAAAGAACTTTTTTTTGACCTGTAGTTTGTATCTATTCATTATATTGTCCTTCATTTTTTTTAATGTATGCGCCGCAGTCTACAAATTGAATGATTAGTTCGAAAGACTATGTTACTATGTGAATTTCAGCGGTTTCATTAGTCTCCGCTTGTTTGGACTCCTCTAAGTGTTGGTGGAGCTTTTCAAGTGTGCTTGTTAACTCTTGCAGTTTGATCGTATTACTTGTTAACTCTTTAATCTTGAACTTGTTCCATTTTAAAAGATTCAGATGGCTAAGCTTATTCGCAGTTTCTCCTGTCTTTCCGTGGGTGCTAGAGGCAGCTTCTATGGTGTAGCATGACAGTCAAACTAGTTGTCCGTTCGACCATAGAATACATAGGCTTAGCAGGTATTACCAACATTGATTGCAGCGCTTATGCAACCTCAACAAGGACATAATTCCATTACAATAGCGCCTGTATTCTCATATTGTATTTGATAATAAACTTATGAAACAAACCGCTAGAATATTGGCTTTCTGTTGAGATATTTTCGTAAGTGAGTCGTTGTCAATTATCAAAAGCTTGTTCGTTTTGTATGTTTGGAAAAATAGCTGCAAGGCTACGAATATCTCCGAAAAAGGACGCTAAGAG
This sequence comes from Triatoma infestans, assembly GCA_011037195.1. Taxonomy (NCBI): domain Eukaryota; kingdom Metazoa; phylum Arthropoda; class Insecta; order Hemiptera; family Reduviidae; genus Triatoma; species Triatoma infestans. Next base: position 45,899 of record JAAEAF010008542.1, read on the forward strand.
TGTCTCCTTTAAAGCAGTTTTCCTTGATCTACGGTTTCTTTCGAGATATCCACTAAAGTAATTATGTTCAGCGAATGCTTACATAAAAGTGGTCTAGCCAAGTCTAAATCTCTTAACTGACGGTAACTAAAACTTTTTAAATCTTTCTTAAATAAGACTCTCTGCATATAATATCTTGTGATCTAGCACGCAAAGTTCTACCTGTAATGGCAAGAGAGAGAAGGACCCTTTCTGGTACTCGCTGACTTAAGCAGGCTAGAGTGGGAGAATCTGTATATAGGCCAGTGAGAACCTACCTAACGACATCTATCTAGATATCTATCTATCAGATTCAACCATACATCGCATCGTGTCATATCTCTACTCTTACCTTTTATTCTATAAAATCAATATTACAAGTCCCGTGCAGTTTGTGTAAACTTATAGCTATATTATAACAGTGTCTTCATTTCTCGCTAATTAATCAAACGCTAAAGTTCTCTCCTCATCAACTCCATTATATACCATTATAGTCCACCATATTCTATTTCCTTAGAATTTTCTACTCCCAATTCAATTTTATTTCATACTTTTGTCGGCCCCCCGGTTACAGAGTTTGAGCAGGGTCGGGAGAGTTCTTTAGCCTTAGAAGGGGAATTTCTTGTTGGAATTGGCAGCCCCAAAATCTCTCTCTGTTTATATCTGTAATTTAGGAAATTTAGCTGGAACTACGTAACTTAGAGATAGTAGAAAATAGTCAATTATAAATACTAGAATTTTGGAAAGATACCCCTATGATTATACAAAAAAAAAAAAAAAAAAAACACTAAACAAATTACATTCTAGCCCAAAACATATACATATATGTGTGTAACAATCAGCATTGTATAATAAACAAAAGCCTGACAAAAAAGAATAGGACAATAGAAGCGAGAATAGTAGCGAGTGTTCTACATATGTGGCGATCATTACCACAGTTCCATCTTCATCTTCTTTGAGTGTACAATGTCCATTCTTCAGCACCTATATTGAATATAAAATTACCAAACTGAATATAATGATAACACGCTGACTGCCCTACACTTCCACTACTACACACATACATACAAACGCACAAAACAAAAACAAAAAAAAAACAACATTTATAATACTGTTCACAGACTTTCCGGCTCTCTATGTCATTATCATGAATTTCCCTCCTCCACCCACCCCCTTTCATTTTTTTTATGACAGATGTATGTTATTAAAGTTGCTACGTGGATACATCTGTTTTCAATCCACCAACCTAACGATTATCTGTTAAAAAATATTTTAATTGAAGTTTTGTAGCGAGCACACTAATATCACAGCCGACCACAGAGACAGACAGACTTATATTGTCTTCGTAATATACTAAATACAATAGTATAATATCTGCTGTAATTTTTTTATTTTTTGTAATTACTGTGGTCCATATGTGGCCCGGTGGTAAAAAAAATTATCAACGTTTTTCAGAGATTATCTAAGAAACAAAGAGTAAAAATTTAAACCAGTTATTAAACATAAAAGAAAACAAAAATTATTAAATAATTAGAATGATTTATTATAGAAAAATAATTAACTGTAGAATTCACTGATAGAATTCTCTTTATTCAATCCTCAAATTTTTATTGACAAATTTTATTAAAATCGGATTCGTTATGACAAGTTTAAATGATGATACAATACTAAAAATGATGTAGGAAGTATATTGAGCTATACATATCCAGAATGTAATATAAACTGCTGGACAAAAGTATTCCATAAAATTTCAAAATGATGTAATTTGAAGTTACAGTCTATTACTGCATTTTTTTTTTGTACATTCATTGGAAATGAACTCTGAACCAAAGAGAAATAAGAGACTAAACCATTTTTTTATGTTTTTAAGTGACTAATTCTCTGAACTCTTACAAAAATACAATAATAATCCCAGTTCTTTACTTTCACTGCTAGTGGTAATTTCTCTCTCCTATATACTTTTGTTTAGTTTTTTCTTATCAGTTCTTTTTTCTTATTGCTTTTTGTTCTTATCATGCCGCTTCATGGTAATTATTCCAAAGAAATTGTAGTACGTGTGGTGACATTACATGAGGAAGGGCTAAATCAAGCAACAATTGCTCAGAGTCTAGGAATGAGCCAATCCACTGTCTCAAGAATTTTAGCATGCCATAGGGAGACTGGTAGCTATTCCCGACGGCAATTTACGGGCCGCCCTAGAAATACAACTCGGACAGATGAGAGATTTATTCAACTGATTGTGTTAAGGAACAGGTTCGTCACTAGCAATCAATTATGTCACTTGATCGCTGATGTCCGTAATGTCCATATTTCAAGTAGGACAGTCAGAAGAAGGTTAAATGAAGCAAACTTGGCTTCCAGGATTCCCGCTACTGGCCCTCTTCTCACCAGAGCATATAGAACCGCCAGACTGCAATATTCACGAGAACATGCCAATTGGGCAACAGAGGATTGGAGACGTGTTTGATTCACAGATGAGTCGAGATTCACCCTACATACTCCAGATAGAAGGATGAGAGTTTGGAGCTGTCAAGGTGAGAAATATGCAGGGGCTAACATTTCTCAAAGAGTGGCTTTTAGTGGAGGCGGTGTTATGATTTTGGGAGGTATAAGTTTTGACGGACGTACAGACTTGCATATCGTGGAAAATGGGACGCTAAATGCCCGGAAGTACCTTGAAGAGGTTCTTCAGCGATATGTTGTGCCAATTTATGAAAGAGTCGGTGATGATTTTCTATTAATGCAGGACAATGCCAGATGTCACACGGCTCGAGTTGTCCTTGAGTACCTACAGGATGTTGGAATGCGACGTTTGGTTTCTCCACCGAGAAGTCCAGACCTAAATCCAATAGAACACCTTTGGGACACAATTGGAAGACGGCTCAGGGGCTTCGCCTGATTGCCCCTAGCGCTCTCAGGGAGCTACTTACAGCAGTTACGGAATGAGATTTCTCAAGAGGTTATCCAAGATCTAATCTCTTCAATGCCAAGGAGGCTTGCTGCAGTTATCAGAGCAAGAGAAGATATCACCAAATACTGTTGAAAAAAATGAAGAAGTGATAATAAATAAGAACCATTTCAATTTTGAATTTTATAGATTTTTTTTTTGAGCTTCATTTTTTATTCTGTGTAATTAAACCAGGTTTTTCTTAAATTTTTGGTAGTTGTTCTTTTTTTCTTTTGGATTAGAGTTCAGCAACATGAATCCATAAAAAAAAAAAAAAATACGAAAATACCTTTCAACTTCAAATTATAATATTTTGAAATTTTATGCAATACTTTTGTCCAGCAGTTTAGAATCATTATTTTGTCCACGCCCACATTTGACACCTTCATTTCTACAATGTGATTGGCTGATTATTTATAGCTAATTATTTCTATGATAAATCTTGTAAATAATCATAAATTGATAATCCTGATCTTGGCTATGATGAATTGACCTATTTCTTGATGGTAAGTTTAACGAGAAGTCCTGTATTGAATTGCTTTGTTGAGGGATTATTATTATTAATTTTGCGTGCCCACGAACGTGACCTTAGCCTAAATGGCTCTTATCCCCCAGAGAAAAAATAGACTTACTCCCAAGAAGACTTCCCCAGCAATCTACCGGTCTGTTTACAATTTTTTAAGATATCTTTAAACTCCAACTCTCCCATACATTACCTTCAGAGTGTTGCCCTCCCAAATATTGTGAAACCTACTATTGGCGAAACGGGAACACTGACCTAGATAATGATATTCACAATTCTGTGACACAAACGGCTAACGTCCTGTCTATTTTGTGTAAATGACTAGGCTACCAGGACTATTAATTGTATCATGGAACATGTATCATGTTCAGGGAGAGAAGATACTTCAAATCTCCCTCCCTATCTTATACCTTTTACAAATCTTTTAGTCTGGATGCACCTCACCGCGTCCCCCCAGTAATTCTCAAATTCTCTTTTCCTTCATTGTTTAACTTGACTGATACAAAATTGCTTAATGATGGCTACTGTTACCTTAGGACCACGAAATATTAATATGGATCCCACATTAGCCATCTCTTCCGCTCTTTCATTCCCCTACATATCCGCCTATCCTGGAACTAAGAAGAGCTTGATGAAAGCTAAGAAATAAAGCCACTTTTTCACTGCGAACAAGTAGTGTTACAATAGCTTCTTCATAAAAATGTATTACTTTCTCTTACTCCTAGTAAGAGGAAGTATTGTAATCGTGACAAATTTTCGATATTGAGTTTTCACCGGAAATGTCCGTTCTGAGGTCCCCTGAGTCCAAAAAAGTGGTTTTTAGCAAATGGTCTGTGTGTGTGTGTGTGTGTGTGTGTATGTGAAAGCACAGCTCATAAACGAAAAATCGAAGAAAGTTCGAACTTGATATTCCGTTTAGTTATCACCATGGGATCCGATAGTGGGTCAACTGTCAAAATTCCTCAACCGGAAGTACCATTTTACTAGTTTTTTTTTTTTTTACGTTTTTTGCAATTTTCTCAAAAATGGCTC